>JBAMJV010002116.1:0-30000 GCA_037951105.1 Echinarachnius parma
TGATCCCCTGCACATTCGTCAATATCTGAAGAAAACATGAGAATATAGTTATTTTTAAAATTCATACGCTATTTGATAACAATACAAATATTCTGTCTACAACTACAACACATTATATTCCACATACTAAGAATCTTGCTCTACGATTGGTCAAAAGTTAATCACGTGATGAAGCATAGTTTCGCCCATCATTGATGGGAGAAGAAAACTTCGTTACACTCTGTAGATATCTTTGGTGAAAGTGTGTTGCACTCACTAGATAAAAAGTACTATCTAGTGAGTGCAACGCACTTTCACTGCGGTTGCATTGACTTGACTGTGGAGCTCGTGTGTGGCTAGTCAAATTCCGTACCCAAATGATGTGGCGGGGTTCTCTATGCGCGCGAATTACAAATGTAATTGTATTCGTTGTGCATACACGTACGTAGCATGCACACTGTTCAAGCTCATATCCGCTATGCATGCACTGTGTATGCATACGTATCGTACATAACAGTACACGGTTTGCTGCGTTGTTATTGTTTAATTACTTGTTCTGTTGTTCGACGTAAGATTTGAGTTCTAACGGAGCTGAAATGGAACTTTTTTTTGCTTGAGAGTGAAAGTAAAGTGTTCCAAGATTATTGCGATGCTGGAAACAACATACACATTGGAAATTGGAATAACATTGATGTTGGTAAGTAGATCAAACCTAGACCTAGTAGCAGTGGCGTAATGAGCAAAAACTTTTTGGGGGGCAGAACCAAATCCGTATCACCACCGGATATTGCGAGGGAGCGAAGCGACAAGCCCGAAGCAGGGGCGGTCTAGCTTTTTTTTGCTAAGGGGGGGGGGGGGGGGGGGGGGGTTGACCCCAATGACGATGCGGAGCATCGTCCACGAGGCGCGAAGCGGCGATTTTTTTGCTATTTTGAACCCCCGTAAGTGATGTCTTTTTGCTAAGGGGGGTTTGACCCAATGACGATGCGGAGCATCGTCCATGAGCCGCGAAGCGGCGATTTTTTTTTGCTATTTTGACCCCCCGTAAGTGATGTTTTCCACATCACAAATTTAACTTGGCAGCCCAAGGAGAGGGGTTTAAACCCCCTAACCCCCCCCCCCCCCCCCCGTAGATCCGCCATGCGAAGAGCGAAGCGACTGAGCGGGGGGGGTGGGGTGTGAGGGGGGTGTCCCCCCTCTCACGGTAGGGAGCTTTTGCATTTTTGCACTTGAAACTGTGCAATCTGGTCCATACATGTACCTAGAAAGGAAATTCTGACTTGACGACAGTTAGTATAATGTGCGTTGTCCGGGGGGGGGGGGGGGGGGGGTACTCAGATTATAGTCGGGCGGGGTTGTGCGGCTGAGACATTCCAACCCTTACCCACATCCAAGGGTCCTTTTGCTGTAAATAGGTACTCATGTGTATGGATTTTTTTTGAAAAATGGACCCATGTCTAAGGATTTTTTTTTTTTTTAAATGGACCCATGTCTGAGGATTTCGAACTTTAAATATTACATTTTTTAGCTGTAATATAATACAATGGCCAATCATTTTGCATTTTTTTGATACATTTTTGTATTATTAGTGAACTGTACCATACTACAGGGGCGGCGCCAGGGTATTTTCCTAGGGAGGGCGACAGTGTAAACAATTGAGGGTGCGAAGCGACCGAGTGGGGGGAGGGCAATTCTTACACTAGAATGGAGCTATCTGGTGCATATCGGAGGTGAAATTCTCAATTTTTCAAATGATTGAAAACAGTGAATAGTCTTCAATTATGATGCGGTAATTTGCATAAATATTAATAATGCGAGCGAGCTTTAAAATTTTAGCAATTTCACAACGAGAAAATTGCCATTTGTTTCAATATTATTGTATGGGTATATTCGTTTTTATTACTTATGATATGGCGTTATGAAGGGTAATATATAAACACTCGAGAGTCGAGGTTGTGAAATATCATTTATGCGAGCGAGCGGAGCGAGCTTGAAATTTTTAGCAATTTCACATCGGAACATTTTTTGTTCCAATATTATTGTATCTATTAGGTATCTTCGTTTTTACAATATGGCGTTATGAAGGGTAACATATAAACACCCGAGGTTGTGAAATATCATGTATGCGAGCGAGCGGAGCGAGCTTGAAAATTTTAGCAATTTCACAGCGGAAAATTGTCATTTGTTTCAATATTGTATGGGTATATTCGTTTTTATTACTTATGATATGGCGTTATATAACACCCGAGGTTGTGAAATATCATGCATGTGAGCGAGCGGAGCGAGCTTGAAAATTTTAGCAATTTCACATCGGCAAATCCCAAAATCCAAAAATGAGGGAGAAAAGAGGGGAAAGGAATAAATGAAAAAAGGGACCCATGTCTAAGGATTTTTAAAATGAAAATGGGACCCATGTCTAAGGATCTTTCTTGTAAAAGTCACCCTTCCCAGCGGCACATCCCCGTATACCCAATATCCCAAGATCTGAGTTTTCTTGTCTAAAGAAATACTCTTTTCTTTCAATCACTTTTTATCGAATTAGATAAAAGCCATGATTTGAATTTATTTGGGGGTCAAGCGCCCCCCCATGACCCCCCACCAGTACGCCAGTGCCTAGTAGTAACAGCTGTAATTAAGACTTGCGTTAGACTAGGCCTGCTTATAAAAAATAGACTAGATCTACCGTTCGATGTGGAATATAAAGCAAATAATCACCTTTTGGTTTCAGGCGATGGCAAACTATCACTTCCTCGGCGATCTGAATGTATACGCTATCTTTCCTCAGCTTCGCTTCGGAAAGATAGCTACATCCAGATCGCCTTGGAAGCGATAGATTGTCCCATCACCTTCACCAACGGTAATTATTTGCTTACTACAACTATACCAGTGGCGTTGATCCGTTTTGAGAAGTGGGGGACGATGCGAGAGATTGGAGCGACAATGCCCGAGGGCGCGGAGCGCCAAAGGGGTGGGGATCGAGGGAGGGTGCCGTGTGCGTGGTAGGGGGTACCCCAGGGGGGGGGGGGGGTAAACTCAGCCGCCATGTTGTTTTGGCTGTCTCGAGATTAGAAGCCTTTTTTGCAACGTCACACAACGTCACAAAATGTCATCAAAAGTATGATACGCTGTACATATCCACATTTATATGGAATAACATTATACAATTCATCAGATTAAACAATATCATGAGAATATAGTTATTTTTAAAATTCATACGTTAATTTGATAACAATACAAATATTTTGTCTACAACTATACTAGTGGTTATCCGTTTTGAGAAGTGGGGGCGTACGATGCGAGGGAGTGGAGTGACAATGCCCGAGGGCGCGGAGCGCCAAAAGTCGAGGGAGGGTGGCGTGCGTGTGGGAGGGGATACCCTCGCACGGTAGGGAGATTTTGTAATGTTTCATTTAAAATAATGCACTGTGGCATATACTTGGATTGAAATGTGATATACTAACATTTAAGTATGACTTAAATCCTCTCCCTCATTGATTAGCACGATACGCAAACACAAACGAACCTACACAACACACACACACACACACACGCACACACACACACACAAACACACAAACACGCATGCTTCGTACATGCATGTCTTTATTTAGGGGAGAGTACTACCCTCTGCACAATTCCTGGACGGTAAACACCCGGATAATTACCACCCTAATTACACCAGACAACTACTACCGGACAATCACCCACTTCGGACAACCCCCCCCCCCCCGGACACTTACCCCCAAGACAACCTAACCCGGGACAACTACTCCTTAGATATTAACCTCAAAGACAATACCCCCCCACCCCCCCCCCCCCCCCCCCATACATTTACCCCCAACAATAATATGACCTTCTAAGACAACTACCCCCGTACATTTACCCCAAAGAGAACTACCCCCGGATGATTACCCCCCCCCCCCCCCCCCCCCAGTCAATTACCCCCTGTACGACTATCCCCCCGGACGATTACCCCCCAGTCAATTTATCCCCGGACGATTATCCCCCTCCCCCCGTGTACGTATGTGAGTTTGTGCGCGTATGTGCGTATATCCAAGTTGGCATGTTCGTCTGTTTCATGCAAATAATTACCAGCGTGCGTAATCGAACAACTGCGCTGTGAGACAAAACGAGTGTAAAATACTCCCAAAGGGAGTGGCAAGAGTCTCTGTTCAATCCTGCCTTTATTGTAGTACTTATCGGATCACTTGAATTTGGGATATAATTTGTATTATGGTTATTACGAGTTTGAGTATCGCTATAACAATGATTATTATTATTATTATTATTATTTTTATTAGCATTACATTTACTTATTATTATTGTTATTATTATTTATTATTTCCCCCATAAGAATGTTCTAGCCATATGATTGGTCTAGAGTACGTCATGTGATCGAATAAATTCACTATGTATTTTGCATGACGTAATATAACCACTTGCCCTAGCGAAATAGCATATTCAATATTTCCCCCAGGGCAAAATAGCAAAATGAGATATCGATACTATCGGTCTATTGTTCGCGTATTCACAGCTCGCCCATTAAATTCACGCGCAGAAAATTCTCGCGATTGACAGCTAAATGCCATAGAACAACAAGCAAATCCGCTGAGTTGATGGCACGGCACAGAAGTGTATGACAGAAGTGGCAAATTTGAGATCGATATCATAATCGGACAATACATTTTTAGATAATTATCCGAGAAATGTATAATGCTGAATATGTTTGTATAAGAACATGAATAATTTTGTATTCGGTAGGATAGGATGAATCGTGTTTCATCTTTCAATCAACCCGGATGATTACCTCCTGTCAATTACCCCCAGAATGAGTAACCCCTTGACGACTTCTCTCCCCCCCCACCCCCCCCCCCCCGGATGATTACCCCCAGTCCATTACCCCCTTGGACGATTATCCCCCTCCCCCGTCAATTATGTGTGTGCGTATGTGCGTTTGTGCGCGTATGTGTGTATGTCTAACTTGGCATGTTCTACTGTGTTCGTGCAAATAAGTAGCTTGCGTAATAGAATAATTACGCCCTGAAAGAAAATGAGTGTAAAATCCTCCCGAGGGAGTGACGAGAGTCTATGTTGTATAGTGCGGCATTGATTGTAGTACTTATCGGATCATTTGGATTTGGGATTATCATTATACATATTATTTTTTTCATTGATATTACGATTTAAATATTACTATTAGAATAATGTTCATGTTTTGGTATGTAGTAGTAGTAGTAGTAGTAGTTGTAGTAGTAGTAGGAGTAGTAGTAGTAGTAGTAGTATTAGTATTAGTAGTAGTAGTAGTAGTATAACTAGTAGTAATGTAATTATTATGATTATGATTATTATTATTTGTATTATTATCATTATTATTAGTATTATTATTATTCATTATTTTAAAGATTAATTATTATTATTGTTATTATCATTTATTATATCCCTAATGTAAATGTTCTAGCCGTGTGATTTACTGATTGGTCGAGATGGTCATGTGATAAAAAAATAGATTCACTACGTATTTTGCATGACGTAATTTTTCTACTTGCCTGCCCTAGCGAAATGGTATTTTAACTATTTTCCCCTGGGCAAAATAGTAAAATGAGATATCGATACTATCGGTCCATTTATTCGCGTATTCACATCTAGCCCATTTAACATGTTTAAGCGCAGAAAATTCTCGCGATTAAGTGAAAGCTTAATGCCATAGGATAACAAGCAAATCCGGTGAGTTGTCGGCACGGCACAGAAGTGTATGACAGAAGCGGCAAATTTGAGATCGATATCACAATCGGATAATTAATTATTAGACAATTATCCGGGAAGTTTATAATTCTGAAGTTGTTTGCATAATAGCAAAACAAATTATGTATTAGCCAGGATTGAATGAATAATGTTTAAGCTTTCAATCATTTGTATTGGCTATTGCCATGGAATCTTATGTTTTCTTTCTTTGAATACAAATAACGGACAGTTTTAGATGAGGGATATAAAACAAATATATTATTCCTCTGTTCGAGGCACCATTTGGATCTATGGGCCTTCGGTAAATTCAATAATACCTTTGCAGAAAAGGCCCAGTCCCATAATAACGGTTTGTACGGCGACTCGCAACGACTCGCAATGATTTACTATCTACGAATCGACTCGATTTAACGACGGTTTAACAACGGATTAGGACACATTAAACGGCGACTCAGAACGAATAATCGTTCTTGGTCGTTGCTTGACGAGTCAGTTCGATCGTCCTTCTGTTGTCTTTAACCATCGTGGGAGAAAAATCGTTGCAGACAAAAAGTTCTACGGCGACTCGCAACGGATTAACATTCGTGGAGAAAATCGCCCGAGTCGTCGCGAGTCGTTGTAATTCGTTCTACAAACCGTTGCGAATCGCAAAGAACGCCAAAATCCGGAGAAGTGTCACGGGGCATAATGCCACTGTGACACTTCTTTGCATTTTATTTGGGGTAATTACCCGGTGGGTAGTCATCCAGGGGGAAAATTGTCCGGGGGTAGTTATCTTAGGGGGTAATTGTTCTGGGGGTAATTGTCTTTAGGGGCAATTGCCTTTGGGGGCAATTGTCGTGGGGGTTAATTGTCCGGGGGAAGTGTCTTGTGGGTAATTGTTTCAGAGGGAAATTGTCCGGGGTTAATTGTTTTGGAATACATAGTGGGGAGTGGGGATGTTTCTTGTGGAGTAATAGTCCGGGGGGAATCGTCCGGAGGGTGATTGTCCGGGGGTTAATTTATTCGGGGGGAATATTAGGGGGGTAGTTGTATTGGGAGTAATTGTTCGGGGGTAGTTGTCTTGGGGGTAGTTGACTTGGGGGTAATTGTCCCGGGGGTAATTGACTTAGGGGGTAATTGTCTTGGGGTAATTTTCTTGGGGGTGATTGTATTGAGGGTAATTCTCTTAGGGTAATCGTCCGGGGGTGAGTGTCCAAGGGGTAGTAGACCGGATCTGAACTAATTTTCCGAGACAGGTCTGATTTTCCGGCGCCAGTTCATGCCCCTCTTGATATGAGCAGTAGAAGTATCTATTTGTCTTCACGCGGAAACCATTATTCGAGTCACATGGATGCTGCCCAGCACAGTCGTAATATCTGAAGGTAACGATTCGAGTGCTGGTTTGTTTGTTTTCGAGCGTGTTTCTCAAAAGAATTGTTCCGCCTTTGCGAACATCGTTCGATAGTACAAAGTGGGATTCGTTGTGTATTCAAGTGTCCTTATTCTTATTTCATATCTCGCTCTTGCAGTTTCTTACCTGGCAGCATTTTTGTTCTCGCAACATAATTCCAAATATGTAAATGGTATAAAAAAAAAAGAGAAGAAAAAACGTAATGTCATTGTATAAACGGATACCCTATCATATACAAAATGATGATCATGCTGATAAACACAGTAGGACACGTTTGTGTAATTATGTATGCTAGATTATAAACAAAAACAGTGTAAATGAAACAATAAATTATGACGCCTTATTATAAAAAGACATCAGCATGGTGTATCAAGAAGTTTCCTCTGTTTGAAGTAATTGCTCATCACAACAAGTAAAAGGTTCGTTTTATGCATACTTTTAAAGCTATTGCTAATATGCTTGAAGGCAAAAGATTTTGCTTGTAAGCATTTGCTTGATTTGTATGCATACCGATTCAAGCAAATGGCTAGCACAAGCAATAATTGCTACTTTTCATGCATTCGGCCTGTTAACTCTAAGTTGGACTAAAACATTAGGGAAAGCCGTTAGTTTCTCTAAAAATTGTTATTTTATTTGTTTAAAGACATTAAATGTTGATTAATATCATAAATATTTCTATTATCAAGGAGATTTCATGTTTTGATGAAAAGTTTCTTAAACGTCTAGAATACCTGCATGTTTGCTTTTGAATATATTTTATTCTAAGGCTACAAATGGCTTAACATAATTTCAAGTCTAACTTCGAGTTTCAGTTCAACTAAACTTTATGTGTAATAACCGCCTGGTAAAAATCATAACAAAGCTCATGGTAATAGAAATAGATATTTGACACTGAGTTCCTGTGAATCGTGCAGCACATATCCAGATCAGAGATTCAGACGTCATAGTTTGGGTCCAATATGTCAACCTCCTCGTAATGAACAGAAACAGCAATAGCTACTGCACAGTAAAATCCATCAGCAGCAGATTCACCGCGTCACCCAAAGCACTAAATTGTGGATTTTACTAAACCTCTATTGTATGCATCCTTGTGCCAAACCATGCAACATGCGCCCTTGTCACGGCGGGTATCGTCAGGTGTCATATGAGACGGCGTCGCCATTCTGCAGCTGTCTGTGGAAAGCCTCACCACTAAGGCCAATATCAACGTTATTGAGCACCTTCTCCGGATACACCAAGCCATCGCCGTACTCCTGTAATATACGTACATGTATAAGGGACAGTTCCCGTTTGAAGATTCCTGGATGTACTCTGACGTCTCATACCCAGAACGATATCCATGGTTTTGTTACCTGCGTCAGGAACTCTTCATACAAATGGAAATCAGTCGTTTCTTGTCCCCCAGGCTCCAGCATTGAGTGGACAAGTCGAATGTACTAAAATGATCCATTAACTTTGTCAAATTCAACCAAAATCACTTGGAGCTTTCAAACTTCTCGTGAACCTTGTTGTTTGGGTTAATATAGTAACGTGAGAATGAAAGGGGTTGCGATTTTTAAATGTCTCCGTTAACATGGAGAATTTGAAAGCCTCTATGGACGTTTCCGAGCATAGTCACGAGTATCCAAATTCGGATACTTAACGCGAAAGATTAGGATGATATTATATATTGTTTTTTTTCTGTTTCACTAAGGAAACATAATTCTTTTTAATGAAAATCGTACATATTATTCTCAAGAATCTTACAAATGTATTATTTTATGATTGGGGAAAAATATAAAGTTAATGGATCACTGTTTAGTAATCATCATCTACGACCCCCAACATCCCGGCTTCATGCAGATACCATCTAAACTTTTGACTCACTATGTATCTTTGCAGGTGATTTCAACCGCCGCAAATAATACAACAGTTACAACCAACGTTAATTCGCCCTCGAAGAAACGGCACCGGTATTTGGAGTACAGCTCTTGGTCGATTCAAAACAAACTATAAAAAACAAACTAACTAACTAAATTACATGACATCAACTAGATTCGTTGAGAAGATGATCTCCCGGGGGGGGGGGGGGGGGGGGGTCTGTCCTCATTGAAAGGGGAGTATCATGCGTGACCAGAAAAACGAGTAATTAGGGTGGTTTTTTACGATCAGGCGAGATACTCGAGTATCTCGAATAGGGTCTCATAATCACCCAAAATCAGGAAAAAGGGTATCTTTTGTAGGCTGATAAATTACTGGTTTGGCGTCTCAAAAAGATGAATTACTCGTTTAGGGTCTCAAAAACTCAGCTTACTTGCTTAGGGTATCAACAATAATTATCACTTGCTTTTAATAGGGGTTTACAAAAAAAAAGATTACTTGCTTAGGGTATCAAATATAGTTATGACTTGCTTAGGGGTTTAAAAAAAAATGATTACTTGCTTAGGGTATCAAAAATAGTTATAACTTGCTTAGGGGGTTACAAAAAATTGATTACTTGCTTAGGGTATCAAAAATACTTGCTTAGGGGTTTACAAAAAATTGATTACTTGCTTAGGGTATCAAATTACCGATAATCATACTTAATTAGGGTGTATTTTTTGCACCACGCAAATACTCGTTTAGGGTGCTTTTGGCAAGTCCTTGGTCACGCATGATACCCCCCTTTATATGAGGACAGACCCCCCCGGGGATGATCTCAGTAAATGTCAGGTCACAAGGTCCAAAGTCAAACGTCTTATGGCTTTTTATATGTAATACATGATAATTATCATATCACAACATATTGGAGACATTTATACGTACCTATGAAGGAATAGGTTGCATGGAAACCCCTGTCATATATAAACTCGTCGGATACGAACTGGAGGAAAAGGCTCGAGCTATTAGAAATCAGGATACCAGGGTTATCGGTGCCACAGTATTTCCCGATCCGAGGAGCAGTATCATTAGATCCGTCATATATCTTAAGGAGAAAGATTATTTGAGGGTGCAAAAATATCAGTTACTTTAAAGAGATTGCCCTCCTTTTGCAAGCCAACATTCATAAGTTTTAATTTTATAAATTTTTTATTGCAATCTAAAAACAAATCGATACAATTGAAAAGCTAATAGAAGGAGATGAGTTCTTGGTCAGGAATCAAATAAACATTTAAATATTGACATAATGGACGATCGTTACCATCGTTTCGTTAGTCTAGCAAACTGCAAATTCTTTATGGTACTTTCTGTTTGTACTTGATGTTCACAAACGTATATATTACATTTATTCTTTTTAAGCACAATCAACGGGAGTCGATACGATTTTTATTGGTAAAATTATAAAAGTCAAATATTGTAGAAACGAAATAAGCCTACAATAATATACTATACAGGGTGGCCCAAAACAAACGGAACGGGGCACTTCCCAAAATATAGTAACAAATGTATTATGTCCATCGGATAGGGTTTCTTTTCAAATGAACAACAATACCAAGAACAGTCAATTTGGTCGTGTAGTTTTTGTTTTATGGCGCTGTGAGTGACACCATGTCAGGTTCTCTTCTTTGTCAATTTTGACCGAGCCAGTGCTTGATACATCGCACGTACCGCCTTTCATAGCGTTGTACAAGGCGCGCAATTGTTAGTGTGCACTCAGCCGTGTGCCGAGGGAATGGGCATGTTCGCTCTATGTTATTACGGGCAAGGAGTGCGATTTAACTGGCATTGACTAGGTACACATTTACAAAAATGGGCACCTGACATGATCTCACTCACAGCGTCCTAAAACAAAAACTACACGACCAAAATTACAGTTCTTGGTATCGTTGTTCATTGGAAAAGACACCCAATCTGATGGACATAAATATTTTGGTGCTATATTTTGGGAAGTGCCCCGTTCCGGTTTTTTTGGGCCACCCTGTATAAGGATTCTGGATACAAATTCAAATCGTTCATCACTCTGAACTTCTAAAATCTAAATGTCACAACTTGATATCCGTAGTATCCTTGTGGTTCATATTGGCAGATATTCCTCTAAATCTATCAACTTAGGCTAGACTAAAAATCACATAAAACTCTTCTGATTATTTATTGCCATTAGACATCCAGACAATGGAATGCTTGACATTCAAATTACATAGGTTAAAATGTCTCAAGTATTATACTGTCCTTTTAGTCGGAATATTTCTGGTGAATTGTTATACATTTTCATTGGAATGTCCAAACCAGGGGGGTCATACTGCGCGCTAATCTTGGAAACTTTTGTGGACTGGCTAACATGGAATTCTGGGATACGTTTAGTCTAGGATTGAGACCCTCGAACGCATGCTGAACATAACGCGACCAACGAGAGAGGTCTGCGTAACATTAGTGATCGCTGCTCACGAGGCCTCGGCTGGCAGCCATCACTGCTGTTGTGCAGATCTCTCTCGTTGACGGCTATCTATTATGGGTGGTGGGATTATTTTTAGCATGCGATCGAGGGTCTTAGATCATAGACTACAAAATACCCAGCATTCCATGTTAGCCAGTCCATGAAGTTTCCCTAACCGGCCATGTTTGCTGCGTGTTAAGGCTATGGGAAAATTAGCGCGCAGTGCATAGATTCTCTTCTAGTTATTTATATACTACTTTTATGTTCCAAACCACAAGATTGCGCGCACTGCAAAATATGCGCAATCTCGTGATTATCTTGTGGTTTCCAAACTATAGAAGTATGAATAAACAAACCAACCCGTTTCCAAACCACAAGATAACCACAAGATACTTGTAAGATTTTGCGCAGAATGAGCGCGCAGTCTATTTTTTTTACCGTCTGAACACAATCAGCTTCGAGACTCGTCACTCGTGGTTTGGGTTGACCTCATGACCGAGATATGCTTCCGGTGTGAAAACAAGTCAAGTGAGCGCGCGTGACCTCAAATGAGAAAGGCGCGCACACTACTTCCGGTTTTAATTCTTAAGAATTGCAACTCTCGAGAATTGGCATCGTTTGAACACACATTTTGCAATTCTCAAGAGTTGCAATTCTTAAGAATTGCAACTCTTAAGAATTGGCTTTCATCGTGTGAATACGGCTAATAAAGAATTAAATAAAGATATGTATTGCGTGGACTTAGAGCGCGATAACAATTTTATACGCGAGTAGCCATTGCCATTTTATCTCTACACGAACAGATTTGTAAATTTCAATCATATATTTCTCACAGCTTTAGTCTCAAACGTACAAGCGCTATCGACTATAATTTTTAAATATTTTTTCTCTATACAAAAAGACAATATTAGATTAGAACAACAATGTGCCCCCAGGTGTACTGAGTTTGAAGATTGGCTGATGTTCAATTTTCATACTAGCCTGAATTTGCCAAGTCAGTAAGTACGTTCTGATCCTTATTTTGGTTTCAATTAATACTAACAGAGGGAACATTTGTTCAAAAAAAGCTATCGACTATAATTTTAAAATGTTTTTTCATTAATAAAACTGAACAAAATTGAGTTCTGTACCCAAACCTCTAGGTGTACTGAGTTGTCTCTTAAGCTCGATTTGAATCTTCATTTTGCCTAAAGGGACATCGCAAGCTGCGCGCACATTCTTGATCTGTCTTGTAATGATATAAGTCGTGTCCACACAGTAAAAGCCCATTCTCGTGAGTTGCAAATCTTAAGAATTGCAACTCTTGAGAATTGCAAAGTGTGTTCAAACGATGCCGTACTCTCGAGAGTTGCAACTCTTAAGAATTAAAACCGGAAGTAGTGTGCGCGCCTTTTCTTATTTGATGTCACGCGCACTCACTTGACTTGTTTTCACCAGGGGGTGTCACTTTGCCAGAGTGACCGCGATTCTTGGTCACCGGAACCACTACTTCTCTACGTTGCATTATGGGCTACTTGGGAACTACATGAACCAATCATAGAGTAGTTCATACGCGTCGTCATCGGATCGAGGTCAATAAAACAAGTTCATATGCATACGTCACCATGTATCCCATTGTTCTTGTACGCGTGATAAAATCTAGGACAGTGCGCAGGAAAATAAGCGCGATAGTCTACGCACTTCATAGGGTGATGATTGGTCAAGTCTTTCTAGGTCACTACCAGGGAGGTGTCACTGCTGCCAGAGTGCCGCGATTTTTGCTCACCGGAAGAGCCTACAACTGGTTGCATTATGGGCTACTTGGGAACTACAGTTAACCAATCACAGAGTAGTTCAAACGCGTCGTCACGGGATCGAGGTCAATAAAACAAGTTCATATGCATACGTCACAATGGCTCCCATTGTTCTCATAAGCGTGATGAAATCTAGGACAGTGCGCAGGAAAATAGGCGCGATAGTCTACACACTGCATAGCATGATGATTGGTCCATAGAAGTATGAATAAACAAACCAACCCGTTTATAACTCATAGAAGTATGAATAAACAAACCAACCCGTTTATAACTAGAAGGCTCACTTAACGCGCGCAAGTCACGTGTCCCATAGACTTTGTACATGGGCAACATGGCGGAGTGAACCGATTTTTGAAGCTCCCGTAGCCCACTTCTCTACGTCATCGCGTAGTGACCTAGAAATACTGGACCAATCATCATGCTATGCAGTGCGTAGACTATCGCGCCTATTTTCCTGCGCACTGTCCTAGATTTCATCACGCTTATGAGAACAATGGGAGCCATTGTGACGTATGCATATGAACTTGTTTTATCGACCTCGATCCCGTGACGACGCGTTTGAACTACTCTGTGATTGGTTAACTGTAGTTCCCAAGTAGCCCATAATGCAACCAGTTGTGGGCTCTTCCGGTGAGCAAAAATCGCTGCACTCTGGCAGCAGTGACACCCCCCTGTTATAACTAGAAGGCTCACTTAACGCGCGCAAGTCACGTGTCCAATAGATTTTGTACATGGGCAACATGGCGGAGTGAACCGATTTTTGAAGCACAAAAGGAATACCACTAGACGTCATCGCGTCGTGACCTAGAAAGACTTGACCAATCATCATGCTATGAAGTGCGCGTAGACTATCGCGCCTATTTTCCTGCGCACTGTCATAGATTGTATCACGCTTGAGAACAATGGGATCTATGGTGACGTATCCATATGAACTTGTTTTATTGACCTCGATCTGGTGACGACGCGTATGAACTGCTCTGTGATTGGTTTATGTAATTCCCAAGTATCCCATAATGCAACCTGCAGTGGTATTCCTTTCGATGACCAAAAATCGCGGCACTCTGGCAGCAGTGACACCCCCCTGGATTGGTCAAGTATTTCTAGGTCACTACGCGATGACGTAGAGTAGTAGGCTACGGGAGCTTCAAAAATCGGTTCACTCCGCCATGTTGCCCATGTACAAAGTCTATGGGACACGTGACTTGCGCGCGTTAAGTGAGCCTTCTAGCAAAGACTGTAGAATTACAAGACAGCTCACTGGCGGTCACACAGCGATGTCCCTTCAAACAGAATGAAGATTCAAATCGAGCTTAAGAGAAAGTTGGGTACACCCAGAGGTTTGGGTACAGTACTGAATTTTGTTCATTTTAATTAATAAAAAAACATTTACAAATTATTGTCGATGAGCTTTTTTGGAACAAATTTTCCCTTTGTTAGTATTAATTTAAACAAAAGTAAGGATCAGAACGTACTTACTTAAACTCGGCAAATTCAGGCTAGTATGACGATTGAACATCAGCTTATCTCTAAGTTGGGTACACCTGGGGGACACATTGTTTTACATATTTAATTTTGTCTTTGTTTAGTTAAAAATATATTAAAATTATTCTCGATCGCGTTTTTACGTTTAGAATTATAGCTGTGAGAAATATATTTTTTGAAATTTAAAGATCTTACCGTGTAGAGAAAAAAATGGCAATGGCTACTCGCGTATTTTAATGTTAACGCGCGCTCAGTCCGCGCACTGTCTTTATTCAATTCTTTATTATTGTACGCGCATCCAAGTGCGCACATCAGATTTCACGCGCGATATGCAAATTTGGGGTCATCAAACTTTATCACGTGTTCTTGAAGTTATTTTTAGTCAGGCGAAGTAAACATTGTTATTGTGACGTCATAATGAATAGTCTGCGTATCAAAGTACGTGTTAATTTTGTACATCGCGCTCTTGCCCATTCACTTTGTACAGGATAATTGTACAGTGGTCGGTCTTTCCATTAAGCGTCTTTGCTTCTAGTTATAAACGGGTTGGTTTGTTTATTCATACTTGCTAGAAGGCCAACTTATCGCGCGCAAGTCACGTGTCCAATAGACTTTGTACATGCACAAGATGGCAGATTGACGCGATTTTTGGTAAACTTCTCTACGACATCGCGGTCATCGCGTAGTGACCTAGAAAGACTTGACCAATCATCATCATGAATGAAATGAAATGAAATTTGAAATGAAATTTATTTATTTCTCATGTCACCCAAGGATGGGTATTGGAGAAAAGGAAACAGTCAATTTCAAAATATCGATAACTATATACAATATTTACACAGTATGTACAAGATACAAACCAATTAAATTGGTAACGATAAACAAACAAAATAGAGAAATAGTAGGCTGAAATTAGAAACACAAACAAACAAAAGCATTATAATCATTTGTCAATCACTGGTCAGCTACCATGAGATTAACAAGAGATGAAAGTACAAAAAGAACATCCACACAAAAGCATGCCCTGCATACCTCCATGCAATAGCTTAAACAGTGCTTTTCTTCTGACATAGCAACAGCTATTGTAATTGAAGTTGTGTGAGTTGGTATTATATTCAACCGTGTGATGCTATTGTGATTAGCCTAATCACAAGCTGACCAGTGATTGACAAATGATGTCACTGCAGGTCAACAATAGATTTTGCTCTGGACGGTTTTTTAGGAGGTGGGGCTTAGCAACATGAAGACAAATAAATGATAAAATGTTTTAAAATATACAAAACATATTTGGGTCAAACCGTTTACAAATATTGAATGTGTACACTAATACAGATGAACAGAGGTCAACATGCATTTGGGTTGCAGGGCCCCTTTAAGAAGGGTCAACGGGAGCGGAAGAAAATGGTCTAGGAAACAGTACAGTATATTTTCTATTGCAATGTGCATGATATGGTAAATGGCTACTCACTGACAGTGAGTCAAACGTGCAAAACCGTCCATATTCGATACGAAAGTCGTTGAATTCGAGCTGAATGTATCCAGCCTCCCCAGGCCGGGTGATGAGGTAACTGCAAGTTGCGTTATTGGTGTAATTGGCTGGATAGCTGGGGCTAGTCAAGTTCCCGGATGTATCGTTGAAGTATCCACCGCAATCTGTGTGAGATATTAATGAATTATGTTTGTATTTCCAAGGACCCGTTGCAGAAAGAGATACACTCAATTGTAAGTTGCAATTAATTGTAAGTCGGATCACGTGTTCTACATGCGCAAATCTGTTTGGCTGAAACGCGCAAATGTTCTGACTTACAATCGATTTTATCTCTTTCTGCAACGGGGCCCATGTCGATGAACAAGAGTTATTATGCATGGCAGAAATATAAACGTGAATGTTAAAGGGAAATTATTATTTCATTATTATATGCATCACATTTCAAAGAAATAGAATCTTATCTAGATTAGAATTTGTGACAGACGAACTACCTGACATGTGAGCAAATTAATCACATGCGAAGGTTAATGTTAGGACTGTCAAATTTCTCTCATTAACTGACCAAATAAGTTGTCATCTTCACTTATAAAATTATCCGTAGATTAGCCCAATAGCATATCAGAGTTAAGCGATCGCAATACAACTACAACTAAACAGTACCATTTGTGCAGATTTCTTTCTCGCTGACGTGGACACTCTTAGAAGATGGGCTGTTTTGAGAGTATAAATTATTAATTATAATGTCATAAAACTGGTCATCAAGTGCTCCTCTCAAGATGAGTGTTGAAGCAGTTATTTGTTGCATGTTGTCATCAGTTTGTGTTAGCGTTCATGACACAAACCCATGCTCATACGCAGGGGTCAGTACCAGGTTAATGATAGGACTGTCACATTTCTCCCATTAACTGACCAAATAAGTTTTCATCTTCCTTTATACAAGTTATCCGTACATTAGCCTAATAGCATCTCAGTGTTAAAGGGATAGTTGAGTTTTGGTAAAGAGAGTACAGTTTTGGTCAAACTGAATTTTAGTAACCAAAACTTGCACCATTACATTACAAACTAATAGTTATAACTCTACCATGCTTGAAAAGTATAACAAATTACAAATGACTAAGTAAAAAGCCTGTTAGCATTCAAAAGAGCCATTAAATCTCAAGATAGCGCCCTCTAAAAGCTCATTGGTTTCAACCATATTAAATAAAAAAAATTGTGCATGTGATTTTTGGTTAAAGTAATGATTAAATAGAGAGATCATCAACAACTATTTAAAAAACATCTTTTGTACATTTTTGAAAAGAGTAATCATTTGTTTTCCTTTTTTAAACGGCTGGTTTAAAATTATTCGACTGTACAATTATGATCCTAGCGAATGCAATATTTCTGATTTGCCACTCAAGGCCAGTAAATATTATTTAAATGTGTCATGTACTGGCAAATGAACTTTATACAATACTGCAGTTGACTCTATACTAATGAAATTCACACATTAAAAACTTTCATAGTCCTAAAATACAGTGTAAAAGAGAAAAAAGGAAACATGGTGGTATACACATTTTAATTATTATAGTATGTGAATAATTAGCCTCTTTTGATTTCATTCTGAAAGTGAAATTGATAGTTAAAAAAAAAAAAAAAAACCTTGTATCTAGTAATTAAATGTGGTATTAAAAATGTAAATTACTAAATGTAACATTGTAACAATGTCTTCAGAAAGATTACAACAAATGCCAATGGCAAAACATATCGATTTGTTGGGGTCACTTTTGGGGTCACGTTCAGCTGTAAAAGAATAAAACTTTATATTCTCAGCTTTCTGAAAACAAATCTTTTATTCTATTTGATTAGAAAAAATTTGATTAGAAAAAAGTTCCATCAAAATGTGGATATAAAATTTTTCTCTTTTATGATTGCCCTATCTCGCGCACACAAAATTCATGAAATTGGTCGCCCGGATTTGCAAAGTGTTTACTTCTTCCACTCTTATTCCATAAATATTATAGCTAAAAAAAATAAAGCACCGGCTATGGAAAGTACAGTCCGAGATTGCCTTTCCATTGATAACAATTTTTATTGTTATTGGATAAAAATAACCTCCCTCATTGTTGACATCAAATCAAGCTTTCAATAAAAATAAAATCAAATTTTGGCTTGATAACGCAAAATCATCAAGGTGCATTTGTTTAAACACAAAATGCAGCCTTCCTCTTCTGAAAATGATACAATTCGAGTGCTGTTCGAGGTAGGATATTTCCTGCTTTTTTGCCTCAACTACCCCAAAAAGTATATTAATTGACAATCAATTTACCTTACATGGATGTGGATACATTTTTAGCAATAAATGCAGTTTATTAATGTCTAAAATATCAAATTTGTTAGTCGATTTGCACCCGGGGGGGGGGGGGGGGGGGGGGGGGTCTGTCCTCATTGAAAGGGGGGTATCATGCGTGACCAAGGAAAACGAGTAATTAGGGTGTTTTTTTACGATCAGGCGAGATACTCGAGTATCTCGTTTAGGGTCTCCAAATCACCCAAAAAATCAGGAAAAAGGGTATCTTTTTTAGGCTGATGAATTACTCGTTTAGGGTCTCAAAAAGATGAATTACTCGTTTAGGGTCTCAAAAAACTCAGCTTACTTGCTTAGGGTATCAAAAATAGTTATAACTTGCTTTTAATAGGGGTTTACAAAAAAAGATTACTTGCTAAAGGCCCGGTCACATCTGACCGGATTGTGAAAACGTATGACAAACGAACAGCAAAATTGTCAATCCGTTCGTCTCCGTTTGTATACGTTTCTTGTCCGTTTCTAGTTCGGTGAATTCGTTCCTTGTACGGCGATGTCTGTTCTATCCGTTTGAAAGTAGACGTCCGCTGGTCGTACGTTTGTTGTACGTTGTGCATCCGTTTTGTTCGGTACTCGTACGTTTCTCGGCCTGTACTTGTCAGTTCGTATCCGTTGATGTCCGTTGACGGATACGAACTGACAAGAAACGTACGAGTACCGAACAAAACGGATGCACAGCGCACAACAAACGTACGACCAACGGACGACTGTATTCGGTGGTGTCCGTTTCAAGTTTTGTGCATGCACAAAACTTTCAAACGGATAGAACAGACATCGCCGTACAAGGAACGTATTCACCGAACTAGAAACGGACAATAAACGTATACAAACGGAGACGAACGGATTGACAATTTTGCTGTTCGTTTGTCATACGTTTTCATAATCCGGTCAGATATGACCAGGCTAAAAAATACGTTCGAAGTAAGTTTTGTCCGTTTCTTATGCGTTCCACATTCGTTTTGACCGGTTCGTGTACGTTACGCGTACGGTGTTGTCCGTTACTCATACGGTGATGTCTGGTAATCGTGCGTTTTTGTACGTTAAATCCGTTTTATATCCGTTCTTCGAGCAACAATGGAGATTAAGTTCGTCACTGAATGATTTTATTTCGCATATTTTCTATACGTTTGGCATACGTTTACGCAATCCGGTCATATGTGACCAGGCCAGTAGGGTATCAAATATAGTTATAACCTGCTTAGAGGTTTACCAAAAATTGATTACTTGCTTAGGGTATCAAAAATACTTGCTTAGGGGTTTACAAAAAATTGATTACTTGCTTAGGGTATCAAAAATACTTGCTTAGGGGTTTACAACAAATTGATTACTTGTTTAGGGTATCAATTACCGATAATCATACTTGATTAGGGTGTATTTTTTGCACCACGCAAATACTCGTTTAGGGTGCTTTTGGCAAGTCCTTGGTCACGCATGATACCCCCCTTTCTATGAGGACAGACCCCCCCCCCGGGATTTGCACGATATTCAGCATTCTTTTCACGTACGATTTGTGGAAAATGCCGGCATGATCCATTAATACGAAATATGGGTGTGCGTGAGTGCGTGAGGAAGCAATATCGTTAACTTGCACATTTGTAACATAAGGACTGTGATTTATTTTCACTTTAGTAAGATTTATTAATATCAAATATTAATTTGCAGACCTACTTTAAAGACCTATGATTATACATTTTCATTGCGCATTTACGCCAATTGGTCATTCACCCCCTTCAAGAACAATGGACGCGTCCTCGTGCCCTAGCTTCTCTAGGCGTGATCGTCAAGGTGACAGGCAGCACTGCGTGTTCTCAAAAAAAAAAGTGAACGCGCTGTTATTTAATAAGTTTTCTTAGCGTTCAAATTCGCTGAAACAAATCCATATGGCAAGAGAATGCAATAATAACAATAATATACTTCGTTAGAATTCGTAACAATTTCTATAAACATTCAAAAACATTCAAAATAATCACTGTTCTGTGAGTGGTTCATGTAGTTCTCCTAGTATCCCACAATGCAATTCTGTGACGTAGAGAAACAGTCGTTCCGGTCTACAAAAATCGCGTTAATTGTAGCAGAGTGACACCCCCTGGTGACCCCCCCCCCCCCCCCTTCCTGATGCGCCCAAACAAATCAGTTATTTAAATTTCTTCTTGTTTAATTTTCCATACATTATTGTACGAAAGCCACTTCGAGTTCGAGACAAGATAAGTCGACATAATTAAGAGGGTTTCACAGTTTTGGTGAGTTATATTCTACTTTGTATAATTTGTATTATGCTTACTGTATCCGATACTTAATATGAAATGTTCGTAATGCACATGTATATAATACACATGATTTACTGAAGATGTGAATAAGCAATATAATTTAAAAAAAATTATTCATTGTTAGATCAATCACCCTTTTCACTGGCTTATCATGGCTAATATATTTAATTCGATACCAGTTATTAGAAAAAAGGGGTATTTATTAAGAAAAGAAAAATCAGATTTTTCTTCATGTCAAGTCAAATTTCCTTCCTTAGTATGCGCCAGATTGTATAATTTCAAATAAAAAATTGCAAAAGCACCCTTACCGTGCATGTTCGAACATTCACCAACCATCAAACCCTCCCATCAAACCCTTCCCCTTCTCGGTTCGCTTCGCTTTCCTCAGGAATCGGTCTCGTCAACCTCTGGAATACTTTGTCATGTTGTTGAATCAAAAATAAGTAGCATTTGATGCAATGTTTAACAGTATATGTCACTTTCCGAATATTTTGTTTTGGGAGTGCATATTTTTTCTTCATGAAACAAAATAATATAACCTCTTTTTCCGGTCGGTAGAATCATGAAACAATTACCCACATTATAATACATGTCGTCAAGTCAGAATTTTCATCCTAGGTATGTACCAGATTGCACAGTTTTTAAAATGCAAAATTTCCCTGGGAACACCCACTATCACACGCTCTCACTGCTCAGTCGCTTCGCTCCATCGAGCTTGATTGCTTCGCTCCTTTGAAAAGTCCCACACTCACAGCTTGTTACAAATTGGCAACCGCGCCATTACCCTTTATTCTGTTGGTCGCACATCCGGGTATTCCGTGACCCCGCATGCACACATCTGGAGTGAAAACGCTATGTTTTCACTCCAGTGATTCACGTGAACAAAACAATACCCGGAAGTGACGTGAGGCCGACCCAGAGAATACCCGGTGGTGATGCGGATTAGGTTTTGCCCCCAAAAAAGTTTTTGCTCACTACGCCACTTCCCTTTTATAGACAGGTATGAATATGGCATTTTGAAGAGCATCGGTAAATGTTAAACCCAAAAGAGTTGTATGATATACGGTATTCAAATGCTGAGCTGTGTATACCGATCAGCATTAATGCAAACTCTTACTGGAACGTGGTAATAAATACTCATTGTTTATATTCAAAGAGAAAATATCATTCTAACCTCATAAAGTAAAATAGCGTCACAGGATTTTAGTACAATGATTTATTAACTTTCAGCTTCATATTCATATCATAATCGAAAACATATGGACACAAACGTACCAGTGAAGAAATAAGTCGCATGGAAACCTCTTTCAGGCGTAACCCCGTCGGACACGAACTGGAGGAAAAGGCTCGAGCTAGAAGAAAACAGGATACCAGGGCTATCGGTGCCACAGTATTTCCCGATCTGAGGAGCAGTATTGTCAGATCCGTCATAGATCTTATAGAGAAAGATTATTTGAGGTCGCAAATATATCAGTTAATTTAAAGAGACTGTTCTCCTTTTGCAAGCCAAAATTCAGAAGTTGCGAGTTAATTGTCTTACAATATGAAAGAAAAGTTAAATTTAAGAGCAAGTCAGAGAAGATGAGTACTTGAAATTCCTCTCAGTAGAATTAAATAAACTTTTAAATCTAGACATAATCGACGATCGTTATGATCGTTTAATAAGTCTAGCAAACTGCAAACCTTTCATGTTACTTTGTGTTTTTACTTGATGTTCACAAAACGTATTTATTTATTCTATTATACAATAAGGCGAAATTGGGAAATCGATAACATTTGTTTTTGTTACTTCTCGGTAAAATTATTAAAGTAAACCATGTTAGAAACCAGATAAGCCTGGACTATATTATACAAGGATATTGGATACAATAGCATAATTATTGTGGGCCACATCTGATGTATTTCTTTGTTTTGTCAAAAAGTGGCCCCTTATGATTTATATTGTGTTTTTTTATAATGGGGGGGGGGGGGGGGGGCACGTTGCTCCCTTCATGCCACCCCCCCCCCCCCCCCCCCCCCCGTCGCTACTTCACACACCCACAAAAAGGAGTGTGCCCGCAATAATTGTAAGTGCCCCCCCAAAGAAAAAGAAGAACAAACAAATCAGTCCGACCACGCTACGCCACTGGTGCGTGTGTGTGTTTGTGTGTGTGTGCAGGGGGGGGGGGGGGGGGGGGGGGTGTGCATGCACAGTACAGGCTTATAACAAAGGCGTATGTTTTTATTCTAATAAATGTCAACTAATGTCTCTATTCACATAGAGTAACTATAATATAAAGACTAGAGAGTTAATTTGGCCAAAAGTTCGTCAAATTAGAAGCTCTTTATTTTGGTCTTGAATATTCATGAGGCGCCAGATGATCCCACTTAATGCTATTTCTCACGTAAATGTGTTTAAAGCAAAGAGGGTAGAGCGATCTACCCTCTTTGGTTTGAAGTGTTTTTAAACTGTACAGCAGCGAAATTCTACTGAACATGTGCAGTTCAACTCGCGCGCTGTATTTATATGATTTGCATATTTACGCACACATTTTCTCATTAGCATATCATTATTATTCATGAGATGTTTTTTCTCTCATAAAAGCACGTGTAGTAGTATTTACATACATGTTGATAAACACAAAATGTTTATTATGTTGATTATGCTCATAGTTTTTATCTGTTCACTGGTAAACTGTTTCCCTTGCTAAATGTATCATGTACAGGCTTGAGCTGTGATACTAAATAGTCTCCAATGCCCATTCATATTAACGACAAAAATACTACTGTTACAGAGCCAATTTTGTTTTATGGGGGTGTAAGTTGGCATGCTAAATTATTTTATATGTGGGGGAAATTGTACTTATTATGGATTAGGCAATGTAATGGTTTAGATTGTTTTCTTTATTGTCAACAAGACTGGAGAGCAGCAATTAAGTTTCGACCCCCACATAAAACAACAACAACAAAACAACCACACAAACAAACAACAACAACAAACAAACAAAAGATAACATATAAATATATCAATCCAATAGGTTACTTCTGGTTCTAATGTCACATGCCACAACCAACATCACTATCAAACTTATCACTGATTAGTTCAATTTTGGTAGAGAGGGCGCTGCACAACACAATTTGTTCGTGAGGTAATGAAAAACTGAGTATCGAATTTGAAAGAACATACCAATTTAATGGCAGAATAAACTTTATTTGGTTAAAATCGGTTCAGAAATGGCTAAAATATCAATAAATATATCCGATCGTATTTATTTGGGCCCCAAATAAATACGATGATTTTTTGAAAAAAAATAAAAAAATGCTTGCACTTTTTCTAAGAATTTCAAAAGCGGTTTTTAAGTAGTTGTTGATGATCTCTCTATTTAATCATTATTTAAACAAAACATCACATGCATACTTTTGTATGAAAAATGGTTGAAACCAATGTCTTATTAGAGAGTGCCCTCTTGTGTTTTCATGGCGCTTTTTGAGTGATAACAGGCTTTTTACTTAGTCGTTTGTAGTTTGTATACCTTTCGAGCATGGTGGGGTTATAAATATTAGTTTGTAATGTTACTGTGCAGGTTTTGGTTACTAAAGTTCAGCCTTACCAAAACTGTACTACCCCTTTAAGTTATGTAATTCACTATCATAGTCATATCATTACTGCACATGCATGTCATAATACCTTTATGTAATAAAGATCAAGTAATATGTAACTTTAGGCCTGTCAGAATTACACTTCTAAACAGCATTCACTTTTAATTGCAAACCCTCTCATACCACACATATATAAATACACATGATAAATATTCATTATAGATTTCCATTAACATTTAATTTAATTTAAAGAAAACAGCAGTCATGTATAAATTAAATAGACCAAAGCAAATATAACCAACACAGTAGCATAACTCACAACACTTACAAAAACAATAAAGTCATATCTAGACCATAACAAGATTATAAATGGGGGCACTTGCCCCCATGCAATTATTTGACACAAACAACTAGGGGAAACATAAAACATATAAGTCTGCCCCCACAACAATATATATTTGTGCCTCCCCAATTTTGTTTACCACACTATGTCACTGACCCCAAATTTCCTCAATTTACATTTGTATGATCCTTTAATGTAAGTTATACATTCACTATTTGAAATCTTCAATTCAATTCAATGTTTTTGGGTTTTTTTTTTTCAAACAGAATTCAGACACAAAATGTACACATAACATGTAACGGCTAGCACCTAAAAGAGGCATGAAGCAAGTAGCTTAATCGGCGAGTAGGCAGGTAAAGGCTGATTGGGAAAATGTACAGAATTTAACATTAACAAATTAATAAATACATGCTGACCATTGAAACATTGCATTGTATATAATAGCATCCAATCATGATAAAACACAATAAAACAATAGAGGACATACTTTATACGCGCACACATTTATATAACATTAAAACGCATATAAAATATTCTGTTACCAATAATTTGGTTTACCCCCAAAAAACAACATTAGTTCTTGAAAGTTACACGAATAAACAAAACTATAGAGTTAAAATCAAATTCATATTGAAATACAAAACAAAACGTAGATAACACGAGATGGATGGGGCAATCAAAGAAATTGATTTTTGTTAATTAATTTTACTTAGTAACTTATATATCAAATTATTGATTCATTATAGCTATCATGGCTATACTGTTTGAAATATTAACACCATGAATCCTCCGGGGGGGGGGGGGGGGTCGAATTAGTTTTTGACGGGGGTGTGCCGCACGCAACTCTGAAATGGGGGTCTTAAGAGCTGACTACAAGCACAATATTGGGTCTTTGGAGCTATACAACCCTGAAAGAGGAGTTAAGGGGTCTAAAGAGCAGACTAAAACTACAAAATACATAGACTTGGAGCTACCAAAGACCTACGGAAACCCTCAAGGCTCAAATGGTGGTCCAAGGAGCTGACTAGAAGAAGAATAATGGACTTAGCTACTCAACTACCTAACAAAGTCATTCCGGGGGTCTATATGGAGCGGCAATTTTTGAAAATCGGGTATCTTTAGAAAAAAAACGAGATGTGGGGCAAGTAAATGTTACATTATTTAACGTTATTGTTATGAACAAACTCTGAAAATACACATTTTTCAATAAAACAGGGCCAGGTTATGAGAACATCAACATACAAGTCTGTCTTTGAGGCATGAAGCTGGTCTGTTTCATGTGTCCCCTGCCATTTTAACCGTAGTTATCTAGATAAATCACATGTTAGAGACTGCCCAACTGGTTAACCAAGGGTGACATCAGATATTGAAGACTTCGGTAGAATTCTTGAGAAGAATTCACGCCAAGTTTAATGCTGAAATAAGGGCACAAACTGTGGTTTCGACGAATAAACCTTTGCCATGGAATTCCCCATTTCGGTACATTTGGATGAAAATAAAACCTATATTGTTCACAATATGTCTTCATTTATACTTTTTGTATTGAAATAAAACGAAAAAGGATCACATTTGTAATGAAAAATTATGCCATGTCATGAATATAGCGCTTTTGAGTGGATGTTCCATTTTTGCTATTTTTTTGAAAACAGATTTTGCTGTGGTTAATTGACCATGACAAGTCATGCATTTCATCTTGATTTTATGCCAATATTGAAGAGGGTCATTTTATCTTACATTATAAAATGGGTAGAAGAATCCCTGCATTGGTCAATTAGCGTGTAAAAGTTTGTACTGATGCATGGCTCTCTTTAGTTTAATTTTCACATTTTTGCTGCATAGTGGATCGAAAAAAACGAAAATGTTTATATAATAACAAAACCAAAATTATATCATTAAAAACAAAATGTGAAAATCAAATTTTCCCCCAGTCATGCGTCGGTAAATTTACAGGCATGCGTCGGAAAATTTAGCCATGCGTCGGTAAATTTACAGGCATGCGTCAGTAAATTTATAGGCATGCGTCGGTAAATTTACAGGCATATGCGTCGGTAAATTTAGCCATTTAGTCATTACTGGGAACAAATTTGATTTTCACATTTGTTGGCGCCCATTTTATAAAACAAATGCTGCACAGGCGTATTGCGTGGATCGTTAAGAATTTGATGCACTCTTTTAACTTTGGAAATGGTCTAAAACCCATTCGCTGCGCTTGTGGGTTTAAACCATTCCAAAATTAAACTCGTGCATCCAATTCTTACCGATCCACTCATGCCTGTGCATCATTTGCATAATATCATAAATCTCATCGTTAATAAATATGAGATAGTTTGTCCTAAATAAGTGTCCTGTTACTTTTTTTGTTGAGTATATTTATATAGAGAGCTGTATATTGTATAGAACTTCATGGAATGTTATTAACTCATACGCGCATTTCATCTGGATTTTAAGCCAATATTGAAGAGGGTCATTTTATCTTACAATATCATATACTTCATCGTTAATAAATATGATATAGTTTAGTCTCCTGTTTCTTTTTTTTGCTGAGTATATATAGAGAGCTGTATATTGTATAAAACTATATGGAATGTTATTAACTCAAAACGCGGAGCAGTCGTTATCGAAAGAGGGCGCAAAATAGACACCCGGTCTGCAACAGAACTGCGTAAACAACTATAATATGGCTTTGACCTGGAAGATTCAGCAATTTGTTTAGATTTTGAATGTGATATTTTCATGATACATTCAATAGACGCATCTTTTAAAATCTTTTCAAGGCACTGTTATTATGGTTATATTTTAACGAATTTATACGCTTTATTCAAACACTCTGGTTGAATTTCATAATGTAACTGAAAATCAATGCCATGTTATTTAGTCAATTAACTATTGTTAGTTGTTCCAACTGTTTCTTTTGACAAAAACGAAATTGTTTTGTGTTTGAAATAATGTAATGTTTCAGGTATGCTACACCTAGCCTATATACTTTGTTATTTTACTTTGCCAAAATTGATCGTACATTTCATCGCAAAATCCTTATGTTACAGGTTGTTAACAAGATTTATTAAAGGTGTTGGTGAAGAAAATGGCCTATATAATAATACATCACTATTTATATTGCGATATGTATATTAAAGGGTAGAAAGGCTACTTACATACAGCGAGTCATAACGGCAATATTCTTCGTATTCGAAACGAAAGTCGTTGAATTCGAGCTGAATGTATCCATCGTCCTCAGGCCGGGTGATGAGATAACTGCAACTTGCGTTATTGGAGTAGTTGGCTGGATACATGGGGCTAGTCAAGTTCCCGGATGTATCGTTGAAGTAACCACCGCAGTCTGTGTGGGATGTGTATGAATCGTATTTATATTTCCAAATCGATGAACAAGAGTTATTCATGAAAAAAATAAACTAAAAGGTTCAAGGTAAATATAATATTTCATCATTATATTCATCACATTACAAAGAAATACAATCTTAACTAGACTAGAATTTGTGACTTAGACAAACTAGCTGACCTATGAGCAAATTAATCACAACGGAAATTCAATGATGGGACGGGAAAATTGCTCCCATTCAACTAACCAAATAAGTTGTCATCTTCACTTTAAAATCATCCTTAGATAGCTCAATGGCATCTCAGAGTAGCGAAATCGCAATATAACAACAAACAGTACCATTTGTCATATTTGTGAAGATTTTTAGTATCGATGTAGGCCATTGTTGGGGGGTGACCCATTATGGTCGGTCTCGCTATCTCGCTTATGTTTCTCTTTATGTGTTCGTGATCGCGTGTATTCGCCTGCTGTACTGTGCACGCGATTGCGTGTGTTAGCCTGCTGTGCGCATGCGCCAACTATAGTGGCCTGGTTATGCACTGTGCATGTGTGTACTGTATCAATCACCATGCAATATGCATGTAGTTCAATTATGCGGCGGTAGTCTGTGCAGTGCAGTTCCAGAGTAGAAAATTACCGTCAGAATCGCCGTGAAAGTGTCATAAAAAGACAGTATTAAATGAAAGCACAGTTATACAAGGTAAGCTTGGGCTAATTTTTACGGAAATATGACGCTTTGGTGTCCATTTGTTTCCCCAAAATGTGATTTTTTAAAATCATTTTCTTTTCGGCGGTCTCAGTTCATTCGCGCATGGCGGCGGACGTATGCATTCCGTGAATGCAGCTATTTCTAGTTATGTAATGAAATGCATCTCAAGTGGTTTTAGCCAGGTTTGGGTATGGGCCTGGGTCCATTAAGCTTTCAAATGAATTGTTAGCATTTTCTTTTAAACTCTGTGTTGATACTCACAGTAATATGTTTTCATCAGTTTATTTTAGCGCTCGTAATCGCATTGACATAAAGCCATGCTATTTCGTATGCGCAGGGGTCAGTACCAAGTCGTTGGACGGTTAGGGGGGGGGGGGGGGGGAATTCGAGGAGCCCTCCAGGAGACAGAAGTCATCACAGCTAGTTTTGAGCTTCAAATATAACGTAAAATCAATACAATGTAAATTCCTTTAGATCAAATTAAAAAATCACAACAACAATTTTCGCACTGTTATCACTACAATCTTTACCGCCGTCACACACCCACGAAGCAGGGATGCAGTTCCTGTTGTCACATGTCATATCACAGATTGTCAAAATTTTACATTTTATACAGAGAATTACGATTTGGATCACATGTTTGATGTTTGGCGTATGGACCCCGACATGGTTGTGTTAAAGATTTTTTTTTCTAAGATGATTACTTCAATTGAGTATGATTATAATAATAAAAAAATAAAAATAATAATAATCATAATAAACATAATAATGCATTTATATATTTAGTAGTAGTATTAGTATTAGTAGTAGTAGTAGTAGTAGTAGTAGTAGTAGTAGTAGTAGTAGTAGTAGTAGTAGTAGTAGTAGTAGTAGTAGTATAGGTTTTCCCGTTCATTTTAACACTATCGTCATTCAATTTCATTAATTTGTCATTCAAATTCGTCCCGAGGAACCACCAGAGCGCAAATCCTAACTTCAATTTCGTCTTTCGTCAATCAATTTCGTCAAAGATCACACAATTTAGTCATTAGGCACACATTTTCGTCAATTGCAAATCAAATTCGTCGGTCACAGTTTCTGAACACATTAAAGCAAAAGCAATTTCGTCAATTGGCAACCAATTTCGTCAAAACTCTATTCAAATTCGTCCTATGATTTTACACTGCAATGTTCTGTTCTATATTGTCTTGATGTAACTGCTAATTGTAAC
>JBAMJV010002116.1:35000-138179 GCA_037951105.1 Echinarachnius parma
GTACACGGATTCAAAGAAGTACCACAACGCTATGCGTGACCCCTACGTGACCCGCGCACAAATAACAATAGCATGACCGAATTCTAAACAAAATAACCTAACCTCGCTTAAACTGACTACATGTAATTACATATTCTTCATTTTGAGATTTTTTCCGTGACATACCTTTACAAATGTCGGCTTCACAATACCTTTACAAGAATAAGTACAATATTGTTGTAATATTATGCTAAATCAGTTAAACTCTTTTATTGACCGAAATATAGTTTAATGGAGGGACGCATTCGTTTTTATTCGTAGAATCCAAATTACAGGGCTGTTCGATCTGATTTTTTTGTGTGTGTTACATTCATCCCCATCCGTGAACTGGAAACTGTCCAGACGTATTGTAAAAGAGGGACTGTCCCTTTAATACTTTACTTTACATAATCAATATGAAATTCAATATCAGGTGGAAGCGTGTTAATTTTTCAATAAAATTATGCCTCATTCATAATGGTTTTGCTATTGAGGTGTTTGCAGTATCTCTGAATGTATGGGGCTCAAAATGATATGTTGCAAAGTGAACCGTTATGCAGTTTGATATGTGCTAAACAGGGCATACTTACACGGTCAAAGAGGGCGCTAATATGCCAGTTTTGGCCAGTTTGCGTAGGTTTAGGGAAATTTGATGCATTTTCAATACATCAAGTTTGAGAATTTTCCTGTACTGCACACACACATGCAGCATAACCATTACAAATTAAAGATAAGTTAACGAGCTTTCCGATAGTGCAACATGTAATGATAATAGAATTATGTTTAATAAAACAATATCTTTCCGGTATCTTACAAAAAAAGAAGCCACAGTATTATATTCATAGCATTAAATCGCCCCAATATCCGGCTTAACTGCACACACCCTGTGAAGCGTGCCTGATGGCATATAATAAGGAGGCATTGTTCAACCACGTTATGAGTTATAGGTAGCCATTTTATTCCAAAGATATGTTGCTAGGTGACGTCATAAACGATATATTTTTGTTTTGAAATAGTATTTTATTTTTCTCTCAAACAAACAAATTTACAACGTAAATCATTTGCAATACAAAACAAATTCTTTCAACAAATTCATATGAATACTCATAAATTATTATTTACAATCCACATACAATTAAGTGTTACCTAAACGATAATCATGCTCTTACTCTATACAATTCATATTTTCTGTATGTTTTCTTTTAACATTTTCCAACCACTTTTCGTTTAATTTCATGTTAGCAAGATCTTAATGTATGTAATTTGAGAGAATATTATAATTTAAGTACAACACTGTTTTTTTTTTATTTGAAAGTGTTTCATTCTCTCTCAAATCATTATTTTCCAGAGAACACTTTTAAAAGTACAAATGTGGATCAACCAAAGCTCTTATCAAAATCATCATATCCAGTTAAAAAATAAAATTAAAAAACATGTCAAAAGCCAACAAACTAACAATTGTGTACACCATTACATATAAATTTGCAACCTATCAACATAAATAGAATGATAATCATTATAGTGTTTGAGAGAAAACCTATATAAAAAAAAGGAAAACAATGGAGAGATAACAGAAGAAAGAAAAGAAGAGAAAAAAAAAAAAAAAAAAAAAAAAAAAGGGGGGGTGGGGGGAGGCGGTAGTAAGAAAAAAACAAACAGTACTTGGTGTCTCTGTCTCATACCCTAGGCAGAGAGTGTGTTCCATTTTCTGTAATGGATTCGCAAAATCCCTCTCTGTTCAGCTATCTTTCTTTCTTCCTCTTTATTTTTCAATAATGTATCTTTAATGTCTCTTATAGTTGGAGGATAATCTTTCGTTCTACTATTAATAAATATCATACTTTTTATCAATAGTATAACGTGATTTAATAATTGGTCTTTTCGTACATTGCTAACCTTAATTCCCACATGGACCCCTTTCCAATCTATATTTGTTAATTCTTTTAAATCAAACTCATTACCGCAGTCTACCCAAATCATTCTTACCTTTTCACAAGAATAGAACAAATGTTCATAGGTTTCCTGCATTTTATGACAAAACGAGCATAAATTACTATTCCCCATATGAAAAGTAAACATATGTTTGTTTGTATAAATAAGGTTATAGAGTAATTTAAATTGAAATTCCCTTAGTGTACTATTAAGCGTGGATTTTCGGGAACGTACACAAATATTTTCATTATCCTTTCCAAAAACATTATATAAGTGTTCTATATTGCGAACTGCAAAAGACTTCTCTACCCTTAAATTTAACAAATGTTCATATATACCTTTTGAAGTTATATCACGTAATGAATAATCTTTTTCATTCAATCGAAACTTCAAATTCAATGCAGTATCTTCCATCACATTATACTTTCTACTTAACAATTGTTTCCATATAAATGGTATATTTTCAAAAATCTGTTTTACTATGTCAATTTCTGACCTATCTAATCCTAGTCTAATGAATTCATGGACAGATTTTATTCTTCCTTTACTGTCGACTATATGATGTATTTTATAAATATTTTTCAAAAATAATGTTTCATTATAATAAATTTGTCCATTAATTCGAATGTATCTATTATTAAAAACAATTTGATTTCTACTTCCAGTTTCTTTTAACAAAAAATCTTTTGAACCTATCCAAGCTTCTAACATTTCCCTATAAAAAAACGGAAGTGACAAGTTCATATATATATGCATATACGGTATCGATACATGAATCTCATATCGTAACATCCCCCTTCCTTTGAAGTTAAATACAATTCCCTTTAACAAACCATGTTCTAATAAACTGTACAATATAATGTCATTGACCATAACATAAAATGCTAAACTTCTTAATCAACCTTGCTTATTTTAATAACACTTTAATTTAATAAATGTGTGTCCATACTATTATACTACAGCCATTCGAGGTGATTAGCATAACAATGTACTAACAAGTATAACAATGGACTAACAATGTACTAACAGCAGTCTTTTGACGCTGCCATATCCTTCAACTACATAACACATTAGGGGCCAACTTGGCGCCTTCCTCCCTTCCTTAAAAAAAAAACAAGAATGCAAAAGAATAATATTTGCATGCTTTTGTTCATGCTTGCATCAACCAAGAAAAATCATGTCTCTGACTTTTCATTGTGTTCGCGTAAACCTGGGTGTATGTTCACTATAGGGCTGATATATGGCCGGTTTTCGAATTGTGCGACCTGATCTAGTGGTTCTATAATCAGTGTGTGTTTGTGTTCAGAGTGTTGTGATTGCGTTCTGCGTTGGGTCTGTTTGCGCTATGACTGTCCCTGCTAGTGGGTGTGTGATGTTGGTGTGGTGTGGGGTCGTCAGCAAAGTGTATACGTTTGGCAATTTCTTGCGCATGATTGGGCGTACTACTGACGGGAATCTCCCTCAAGTGGGAGCGATTGCGACGAAGAATAGCGCCGTGGGCGAGAACTTCGGCACCATTTAGCGCTGCCAAGGCCAAGCACCAGACATTGGACACGCTACGACGGATTGAATCTGAACTTAAAGCATTGATCAGCAATGCCAATGACAATCTAGACTACCAGAGTCTATATTTATCAAGCTCACACTCATATTTAGTCTTTTTGAAGACTGGACTTGGACTTAGAACTAGAAGTTAGAAGTTGAATTATCTGAGTGACGTGAGTAAACATTAACATTTTTATAGTCATTGTTGATAGACTCTAAGTCTAACAATACAAGTTGTTTTACTGTGTCATATACACGACAGTGACACATATTATTTGTATTAATGCTATCATAATATGTAGGGAGAATTTTGTGCATTCTTGATACAAATCTGATTTGTTTCGCTATACACAGTCACAGTGTGTAGTTGTCTGCCCATAGATGTAGTATTTAGTAGCTGCTAAGCACACACTGAAATAACCTAGCCTAAACCTGGTTGTGTGGTACTTGAAATTATTTGTTTTGTTATATAATACACTAAAACTTACATTGTATTTTGGAACAATTTTGAATTACGTACAGTTATTGTAGATACAGTAAGCACACTCACATCATTCTGTATATCGCCAGCGAAGTGTACCACATACAATGGCAAAATACCCTGAGATGAACTGGAAGGCAAGCGACCTTCCAAGTGAATTTAAGCTATTTAGGCAGCGCATGTAGCTTGTGCTCCAGGACCAGGAAGTCCAAGACCCTACTAAGCAAGCGATCAAAGGAGGCATTGTTCAACCACGTTATGAGTTATAGGTAGCCATTTTATTCCAAAGATATGTTGCTAGGTGACGTCATAAACGATATGCATGGTATCGATACATGAATCTCATATCGTAACACACCCCGATAGCATAATTATTACAGGTGATACATAATTTTTAGGAAAGATAACCATGCTTTCACATGATGATAAATGTATTGATGATTATGCAATGCTAAACCCCAACACATATCAACCAATAGTCGACTGTCGATGCAACGCCCTGAATTTCACAAAATGAAATGCATTTTGCAATATTTTACTTTCGACCCTCCCCCATATTCAGCTGTACCATACTTAATCTGCTAATAAAATCGTTACGGACATGAACCCTTTTAGTCAATTGGGCTTTACAATGATACCAGATTTGACAGGTTTAAATCATTTGAACACGCTACAATCTTCGATACAACTTAAACATTAAACAAATACGACACAATAGAACATTTTCCCACATTTATTACAAATGGTTATGTTTTTGGATATTTCAGCCATTTCTAAACCGATATTTATCAAACAAAGTTTATTCTGTCATTCAAATTGTATGCTCTTTCGATTTTGACACTTAGTTTTTCTTTATCTCACTAACAATTATTTTGTGTAGTGTCCTCTATACCAAAACTCAACTATCCCTTTAACTTTATTGTCATGAACAAACTCCGAAAATACACATTTTTCAATAAAACATGGTCAGGTTATGAGAACATCAACATACTGGTCTGTTTTTGAGTCATAAAGCTCGTCTGTTTCATATGTCCCCTGTAATTGTAACCAGATTTACCTAGAGAAATGACATGTTAGAGACTGCCAAAATGATTGGCCAAGGGTGACAATAGGTTTATAAGATTTGTAGACTACTGCTATATTTCTTGAGAAGACCTTATACCAAATTGTTATGCTGAAATAAGGGCACAAACTGTGGTTTCGACGAATAAACCTTTGCCATGGAATTCCCCATTTTGTTACATTTGGATGAAAATGAAACCTTTGACGTTCACAATGTGTCTTCATATTTTTTTATTGAGATATAAATACAAAATATCACATTTGTAATACAAAATTATGCCATGCCATAAATATACCGTTTTAGATTGTGCTTATCAACATTTATATGGTTGAATGGATGTTCCATTTTGTTTTTGCTATATTTTGAAAACAGACCTTGTGGTGGTTAATTGACCGTGACAAGTCATACATGGATGATTTCATATGGATTTTATTCCAATATTGAAGGAGGTTATTTCATCTTAAATTTGACACACAGTAACATATATCGTAAATAAATATGAGTTATTTTGTCTTAAATAAGTGTCCTGTTTCTTTGTTGCGGAGTACATTTAGATAGACCATAATACAGCGCCTATTCTATATATAGACGCTCATTCGATGCAAAGAGTCATCTCCAAATGTACATGCCTGTTTGTGTTATTTGTACTATACATATACATACATACACTATACTATACATATTTGTACTATATTTTCTTTTTATCGCAGATTGCAGCAGCTGATAGCACATATAGTATTGTGTAGAGGAGTTTGACAATAGCTCAGCTCATGACTGATGAACCATGAACGAATAACATAATGTAATAATTGTCAAATTAAGGCTGTGAATAGCGAGGTTACCCCGATGTATTCATCTCATATAATTATGGAGTCATCGATTGTCCCCTTTATCTATTATGTTGGCAAAGCCAACGGGTTTGAGGGTAAAATGAATTGTTCCCGCTGCAGCGTGTTTCGTTGGAAATCTTCATCGCACATAATACAAAATATAATTCGTAATTTTAGATCCAGGCTACCTCCGTATGAAAAGAAGAAGAAAATGAGGAAAAGGAGAAGAAGAAATAAGAAGAAGAAGAGTAAAAAAAAAAACGGAACGGGGCACTTCCCAAAATGAAGTAACACAATTAGTATGTCCATCGGATAGGGTGTCTTTTCCAATGAAAAAAGATACCAAGAACAGTCATTTTGGTTAAGTAGTTTTTGTTTTTAATAGGGCGCTCTGAGTGACACCATGTCAGGTTCCCATTTTTGTCAATTTTTACCGAGTCATTGCCCGATAATTCGCACTTACTGCCCGTTATAGCATCGGACAACTGTGTCCATTCTGTTGTTTCACAGCTGAATGCACACTAACAATGGCGCGCGTACTGCTCCGCTATAACGGGCCGTAAGTGCAAAGTATCGGGCACTGACTTGGTAAAAATTGACAAAAATAAGAACCTGACATGGTGTCACTCACAGCGCCCTAAAACAAAAACTACCCAACCAAAATGACTGTTCTTGGTATCTTTTTTGATTGGAAAAGACATTCTATCCGATGGACGTCCTAATTGTGTTACTTTCTTTTGGGAAGTGCCCCGTTCCTTTTTTTGGGGGGGACCACCATGTATAGGAATCAGAATACTTTTCTGAAAGTCTAATGGCCACAATCTGTTTTAGAACACCTAGCTGTTGACACAATCTTCTCACGTGTTCATATACCAAATTATTGTACATATAATTGCAGTATACATTACTCTCACGCAAAAAATACTTTGAAAATTATTTATATAAAGTTACTCATAAATCATACATGACGCCGGGTACCGTTTTTTGTGGTATGCTTATAATTACTTTACTTTACATGAGCAACATACATTTATTAGAACGAAACTCTTATGTATAATGATTAGTATGACAAGTAAGGTAATGTTGTTGTTTGTTCTTAAACACACTGTAAAGTGATATTTTTCACTACAAACAGATAGCTGCTTTATACAGGTGGTCACTAACACATGATTGAGTGGCCTGTCGATTCAATAATATCACCACTGAGTAGCTAGCTAGTATCACAGTATATCATGTTACAACAATATAATGGATTAGTAGTATTAATAGTAGTACAAGTAGTAGTAGTAGTAGTAGTAGTAGTAGTAGTAGTAGTAGTATTAGTAGTATTATTAAAAGTAGTAGTAGTAGTAGTAGTATAGTAGTAGTAGTATTAGTAGTATTAGTATTAGTAGTAGTAGTAGTAGTAGTAGTAGTAGTAGTAGTAGTAGTAGTAGTAGTAGTAGCAGCAGTAGTAGTAATAGTAGTAGTAGTAGTAGTAGTATTAGTAGTAGTAGTAGTAGTAGTAGTAATAATAGTAGTAGTAGTAGTAGTAGTAGGAGTAGAAGTAGTAGTAGTAGTAGTAGTAGTAGTAGTAGTAGTAGTAGTAGTAGTAGTAGTATTAGTATTATTAGTAGTAGTAGTAGTAGTAGTAGTAGTAGTAGTAGAAGAAGTAGTATTAGAAGTAGTCAGTGGACAGTTAAAAATCCGAACACTTCAATCGTAAATATCTTTTTAATGAAAAGGAAATTTAAGTAAAAAACAAAACGTTTTACATGCTTCTATTACTTATACGGATACAACACGGTATAAGAGAACTGCAATATTTAAAATTAAATTTCGTGGATTTGGACAATGTTACTATAGATCCACTGGAAAGTTATAACTGTGTACAAAGTCGGCGCAATGACTTTTCACTCATTACTCGGCCATATGTTCGCACATTACCTAGTGGATAAATAAGATCACAAAAATACATATTTTGATTTACCATTCACCACTTGTTGCACATGGGCAATTCCACGAAAAATGTCACCCAAGGATGGAAAAATGAAACTCATGGGACAGCCTTGTTAACTACTGGATAGTAATGAGGAAGGACCATATTTTGATGACTAAAGGAAAAAAGTTTGAAATTCAATGCAGAATATTTTTTTTTTTGGCCATTGAAGTTGGGATAAAAATTGTATGTATTACCCCAAAAAATGATGAAATTTGCATCCGTTGTTTGTGAAATAAAATTTAAAAATATGGATCACTTCAGAACAATAATTCTACTTCTAATGTCTTGTTTATGCTTTGTTTTAACATCATAGAAAAGGAAATTGTGTAAAAATCTTTACTTTTTGAAAACTGTTATTGGATAAAATCTTGATTCTTACAACATTGATGTGTAATGTCCGTGACGTTTTAGATATAAAAGTTTTTGTAGAAGCAGAAGTCCTAATTCAATTTAATTCAAAATTCATTTGCAAAGCTAGAATGTTATATCATAAAGTATATCAAGAGCATTTACTAAAATATTTGATGGCTTGTCCAGAATGGCGTCACGGACATTACGTCACGGCTGCGTCACGGACATTACATACACAGTGAAAAGTATAAAAAAGCAGAGCAAAAAAATATCAAGTATTATTTTCTTCTGTAAATGTCTTACTTTAGCCAAGAAATAAGATAATCCCAAGTAACAGGGGGACTACTACCTTCCTGGTTCAAGTTTTAATAAATTGTATCGTTAATCAGATAGTGAACTTTGAGTCAGTACTCTGAACTATTTATAAAACTAAATTCCTTGCTTAATTTGAACATGCATGTCTCAATAGTCAATAAAGACTTGACTATAACTTACTGGGAGGAGAAAGAGATGGTTACATCTCATATAGTATGATAAAATTGAAAAAATTATACTCTTAGTCCATGATTTTCCATGTGTTATGCCCATGATGTGCACAACTTTTTTTAGATTTTACAATTTTTTGGCACAAAACAGCATTGTACCTCATTAAAAATGTATAATATTTTGTTTAATAGTTGAACATTTGGTTTACTGCACATTCTGTTGAAAAATTTCAAATTTTACAATAATTTTGGAAAAACTTATTAATATTGTTAAAATAATTTTTTGCTAATTGAAAAAAAATTGAAATATAATTTTTGTTCTCAAAACTGTTTGATTACATATCAAATGTACAATTAAAAAAGTGTCATGCACAATGGAGCATTTTTTGCGGGTTATTTCTGAGTTTAGAAAAAGTGGACAAAAGTGTAATGTCCGTGACGCTGAAAATGTAATGTCCGTGACGCAACGTTTTGTTGTCTAGATCACATATACCTGGCCCGTTTCCCCCAAAACAACTTGGATTCAATTCATCATTGCCTTGTCTATAATTAACTACCTAAATCACCTTTGTGAGGTCTCAGAACTCACAGACTTTTGCAAAGATGTATATGGATGCAAAAAGTCATGTCCAAAAGATGTAATGTCCGTGACGCCGCACATTTCGCAGAATTACTCAGTAACGAATTGGATAAATGTTCTGAAACTTTTTTTGCATACTTAACTAGGATATTGTTTTGTAATCAAAATAAAAGTTAGACATTAGTTAGAGGTATGAATTAGTAGTGGCATTGGAAAGTCATGAAAATTCTCTGATTTGTAATGTCCGTGACGCTGGAGTTGCCCACATATCAACAAAGTTACTAGATCCCTTTAAGAACTTGGGTACACCAATCGCGCCTTGAATATAAAAATGAAATAGAAACTCACCAAAGTGCTGCAAAATACAAATCATCGTTCCGTTTAAGAACCCACAAAAGTTTCACCTTTTTTTAGTAGAGTCTAAATTCATCTGTCCATCCACGTGTATTATGTTACGACTGAGATGAAGTGCATATAAATGATATACGAATCTGAAATTGAACAGGGTCAATGCACATTTATTAGTCAACCGTCATAATAGAATGCAAAGCACCATATACAGTACTGCAAATTTCAACCTATTCAACCTCCCACCAAGAATGCATCAATGCAATGTACGATACAGGCATGTGCAGTCAACCATGAATAGGCACCCACTGCACAGATGTTTTTATGTGGGGTTGAGGATATTAACACATTTGGACGACATGCAGCTAAACCCGTTCACTTCCTGATTCAGAAATCCCAATAGACATTGTAAACCCCTCAAAAAAAGTTCGGAAACTCAAGTTTCATCGATCATATCTCTCGTATTTGTTAATAAGAATACTCGAAATCGGTGTCACAATAAAGCCTCATTATATACCTTTCAAACGGTGCATTATGTGTAGTGATTATGCAATTGGGGCGATTGCAGTAGCCCAGAGAATAGGGGGAGGCAGGAAGTGAAATCTCGCAAAATGGCCCCAATGCATTAAATTGCCATTCAAAATGGGTCACTTTTGAGGCTCCCTCCCATTCATCTCCCTGCAGCCACCCTTTACAAAAATCGTTATAAATTTCACATTTTCATACAGAAGAGTTGTTGGGCTTTCCGTTGATATCATATTTGATCATGAATATTTTATTTGAAATGCTAAAAAATCCTCCCAAAAGCTCGAAAAAATGCAACGCTTTGATTTGTTGTCAACTCCATATCTTTTTGTCTGATTTCACACTCGACCCATCTCCATATTCCGGTTCGCTGCACACACTCCATTTGCATAATCCTTACGATTAATATGCCATCGTAATGAAGAGATTATTTCCATCAAAATGGTATCCAATTCAACAATTTTGATGAATGGAAAGGGTGGCAGTATTCAATAGAATGTTAACCTTTAGAAAACTGATCAACACAGTCATGCACTCGTAAATTGAATGCATTGGGGCCATTTTGCGAGATTTCACTTCCTGCCTCCCCCTATTCTCTGGGCTACTGCAATCGCCCCAATTGCATAATCACTACACATAATGCACCGTTTGAAAGGTATATAATGAGGCTTTATTGTGACACCAATTTCGAGTATTCTTATTAAAAAATACGAGAGATATGATCGATCAAACTTGAGTTTCCGAGCTTTTTTTGAGGGGTTTATATCTAGACCACCCGGTTTCCGAAGGCAATGGGTTAGTGATATTTGCTGTTACTTGAGCTGCAGTGAATCATTTTTATTGATTTCCGCAGCTGCTGCGGGCTATTCTTTACCTTTGCATTTAAACAAAAATTACATCTTCAATCAAATATGGTTCGCTTCCAAACTAACACTTGAAACTCGCCACCAAAAAAAATGAATTTAAGTGTTTATTGCTAGGTTACAAAGGGGTTAATGTACTTCAATAACAAAAATCATCTGTAGAGATCAACTTTATATTGAATGCAGCCATTTCTCCTTCTTCTGGTATTACAGGGCTCCTCACTGTTTCGTTTTTCTGGTTGCCTGCCTCACTTTAGTTTAGGTTGCCTGAAACAAACATTCACTGGATCCAAATCTATATCTAAATATTTTTTTCTCTCCAGAAATTCCTTGTCTCAATTGGACAAATCTGCAATCAAGGATGAGGCTTGACAAGTTGATATGGAGTGATGGAGGCATACAAGATTTTCTCATTCTGTCATCATCAGTTGCCTGATTGACAGCTAAAATTTCACTGGCCCACTATGAAGTATTCTGGCCCTGGGGCATCGGGCAATTGCTAGTTTCGAGCCCTGGGTAATAATAGATACATATGTTTAGGCATAGGTTTCAACACCAAACATATGCGATGTTTGAAATAGTTATCCTGACTATGAGGGGATACATCCTATGGATTGAAAGGGATTGAAAGGGAACTACAACCCCCAACAAATATTCTTATTTAAGATATGTTATAAATTCAGTAGTCCATTCCACAAACAAGTTCAGATATTGGTTTCCAGACAAATGATATAGGTTGAAACCCATCACGATACTATAATAATTGTACATGGGTCTACAGACGAGGACTAGTCCATTGTCTAGCACGTACACGTCTATCGTGCTTCTATTGTCTCCAAGCGTATGCGGTTATAGAATCGGAGCACTCTTAAAGGGTACCACCACACAAAAATAATATTCTTATTAAAGAAAGGTAACATCTTTAGTATTCCATTCCATCAACAAGTTTACAAAAATATGTTTCCAGAAAAAAAAAAAAAATTGGAAACGCATCACCATTCTAAAGCTTGCGTTCATGCGGTCTGAATTACGCAGACTGCTATGTGTGCGTTGAATTGCAACTTGTGCAGAGCAAACGAATCGCCCGGGAATCTATTGTTTACAAACGTGCGAGTGAATAGCTGCATTGGCGCACTCGCAAATGGTTGGCCCGTATGGAACCAGGAAATAGCAGTAGTTCCGTAAGTGGTGGAAATTAATTGCTTTGTTTATGAATTACACAACCCTTTGCAAAATGTTGGGTATCTATTTGATATCCCAAAATGGTACCAAAACATATAATAAGTGTTGTTCTTTGCCTGGTGGTCCCCTTTAAACGTTTCGGTGATTAATTATATTGTTTATGAATAAAACAACCCCTTTGCAAACTGATGGAAATCTATTTAATATCAAACAATGGTACCAGAAAAATATAGCACTGTGCTGTTCTTTGTGTGGTGGTCCCCTTTAACATTTGGAACACAATGGAATGAGGAAATATGTTGAGAAAATTGAAAGAAATATATAATAGATGAAAGGGAATACGAAACTGGATTATATTACAGCATGCCTCAGCAACTCATAATAACATGCATTTCTAGAAGCCTTCAAGGCAACATGAACTCTACAATTTTCACCCCAATTAAAATTTAAAAACATGCGGCGAAATAATGCAAGAGATGCACTCATACAGGGTATTTAGAATGTAGTAATTTTTAACTGTTTATTGGGAACATAATACTTAGGGGAATAGCAGAACTGTGCTTCACCATGTTTATACAGATGATGACAACATAAACTGCGACTGTGGCACACCATGCAACACCTCCTTCAATGTTCTAACCTTGAGGAACAGTGTAGTCAAGAAGATTTGATGGCTGCAAACGAGAAGGCCCTGCGATGTGCACAGTCATGGCCAAATATCTAATATTCTGGACTTGTGTAGATGTCGGATACGAAAGAAGAAGAAGACCATGTTTCTATATCATCTTTTAGAATCATTAATATTTTGTAGCTGTTTATTGTATATTGGGAAGTTTCTTGAAGTGTTGGTTTGTTTTACTAACGTTCTCACAAATAAGCTTTCCATCATTCTCATAAGGCCAATACACAAACATTTGTTGACATCCCTCAAACAAAAAGTGCTCATATATGTAAAGTGGTAGAACAAATTAAATAAGAAACTGTATGAAAAAAAAGTTTTCTGTTAAAAACTTTCGCCCATGAGGATATTTCAGGGATTTATTTGCTGAATGGAAGCAAACATTGGTTTGAATGTCAAATTAACTTTATAGCACAGAAAGGTGTCTTCTATTAACCATATGACATTATACAGTAAACTTGATGTATCTTGTTATATGAAAGATAGATCTTCAAAGTAGAGACATAAAGGGTTTTAGTGAAATTATGCAGTACCTACTACAATAACTACAATTTGAGAATTGTAATCTGTAGTTTATTGTAGCAAATTTGCATTATGTTAAGACAACATTACTCTAATCCAGACACAGATAAACTACAACAAACAACCAAATTTGCGGTATTCCATGGTTTTAATTTCGAAAAGCATGTCCGAAATTTCAACAATAAATTGAAACAAAAGTACAATTACATCACGCACTCATTAGCGTTTAACATATTAAGTCAAATAAAGTATGATTCTAACTTAGAACACTTAAATTATTTACATGAATTATCAAGTGTTTATTAAGAGCTACCACCTGAGAAAACGGGGGGCCCGGGCCATCATAAATTTATAAACTAAAATATTTCTAGCATGACACTGGCCGCTATTAAACTCTCATATCCTCCACCCAAAGGCGGGAAAATAAAAGGTGAATACATGTGCTCCAACCAGCAACATATGTACTGCAAAATAATTCAACGAACATGAATTATAACAGACTAGGCGTATACGTCGCAAAAAAGGGGTTAAGGTGCAAGGTCAATCGCTGGCTGGACACATGACCTTGGCAGACGAGCGTATAGCCAACAGAACATTAATGAACAACATTTGAGAGGAGCGGGATTGCATGCGTATTATATATCAATCATAATTTCAATTAAACCCCTTATTCTCAAGTGGCACAAAAGCTTAACGAAATAACAATTTCGTGCGTGTATTATTTTAAGATTAACAAAAACATAATTTGTGTTGTGGCAAAAAATGCCAATTTCGCCTGGCAGGGGCGAAAAATCCTATTCCAAAAACACCTTGTTAAAGAAAAGAATATTATCTTATTCCAAATCAACAAATAATGTAAGGTGAAAGAAAAAGGACCAAAATTCCCCTGCGACCCACGCGCGGCGTGCGATTAAGCAAGCTTCAGGCAATATAAATCCAACAAATTATCTCATCACCCCATAGTTTGTGGTGGTTGGGGTTGGTGGTGGATATTTTTTCTCTAACCAACATAGATCGACATGCTTTCCGAACAAACAACCATGAACGAATGAATCTACAAAAATCTCCCAAACTTCTCCAATAGTTTTCCACGCTATACCGGCCATATTTATCAAACAAACATGTTTTGCCCAAATCAGTATCCAGGCAAAACGAGGTTCAATAACAAACAAAGATATAATTTCTAAATAAAAGTCAATACCATCCCAGAGAGGCAGGAAGCGGTATAGGGTTTCCAAACATCCATCTCAAGTTGAGGGGGATCGGCTGATAAGCCACTAAATTGTTATCCATAGTCTAATTGTTGTTGTTGTTGTTGTTTGATGTTTATTGGCGGTTCATTCAATTTGAATATTTTCGCCAAAAACTAAATATTATTTCATTCTTCTCATTTATTTTCTTTATTTTAATATTTTTATTATTATTATTATATACATATGTATATATTTTTTGAAGTGCATAAACGTTTTCAGACCATCAATAAACAAAACCAAAATTAAAGGCATCATCGGGCCAACCCGGCTCGGTACGTTGAGCAGGCTTCTCAACTGACGAATCAGTCTAGGCCCCCCGATGCATGGAGATGCAATCTGGTCGCCTTCGTTTTTTTTTGCACCTGCATCCGATTCCAAAAAACAAACAAAATTATATATAAAATCAAAACAAATCATATTAACCAAGAACATACAGAGGTAGCAAACATTTTTGGGCTTTGTAAGTGAAAGTGCAAGGTGCAGGGTGTAATTTACTAAATATTTTCATACATGTCATTAATTTTGAGCAAAATTTATTATGGTGATCAAAACCGTCTTCAGTTGCCTGCATAGATATCCTATTAACAGTCTCTGTATCGGCTTGAGCATGCATATACTTTTACGTGTATCAAAACTTATACAATATCACTACAAATGTTTATTAATACCATTATATACAACAATATAAACATTTCCTTTATATCTCACCGAGGCCCACCTCTCACATCGGGACTCCCGCCGCATATGTGGTCGTAGGCCTCTTAATAGTAATTATAAGACGAAACCAAAATAAATCAAATAACTTCATGCATTTATATACAAAAATTATAAACAATTTCGTTTTTTTATTTTTTTATAACAGAGCCCACCTCTCACATCGGGACTCCCACCACATATGTGGAAGTGGGCGTCTTATTATCATAATAATGAAACGATAACAAAATTCTTAGGCCTAGTATAATATGGGTAATCTCCCGGTTCTTTTCACATAATCAACAAGAGCTTGTTGGATGGGTCGCTCTAAAGAATTTAACAAATACATTATTTTTTTTCCCTCATATAAACCTGTTTCAGCCATCAACATGGCCCTTTGAACTATGTACTCTGGGCACTGACACAAAAAATGTGTAATAGTTTCAAATATACCCTCACAATTTTGTTTACACTGAAGCACGGTGACTTATTTCAGGTGGATAGTATTACTATACAGTCCTATATGACTGTAATCCTAATCATAGTTTGGGGAGATCGGGTCATTGTGGGTCATTTCAGATGAAGAGATGGACACATTACAAAAAGTGGCGTCCAGTTAAACGAATTACATCACAATTATATACATTATACACGAAAGTAATATTTAAAGGGATAGGTGAGTTTTTGTATAGAGGGCGCTACACAAAATATTTTTTGTGAGATAATGAAAAACTGAGTGTCAAATTCGAAAGAGCATACAATTTTGATGACAGAATAAACTTCATTTGATCTAAATCGGTTCAGAAATGGCTGAAATATCCATAAACATAACCATTTGTAATAATTGTGGGGCCCCACAATTATTCGATAATTTTGAACCAGCCATTACAAATGTTTAAAAAATGCTTCCTCTTTTCAAAACTTTACAAAAGAGGTTTTTAAATAGTTGTTGATTATCTCTCTATCTAATTACTATTTCAACAAAACATCACATGCACAATATTTTAAGAAAGCGCCCTCTTGAGTTTTAACGAATGATAACAGGCTTTTTACTTAGTCATTTGTAATTTTGTATTCATTTCGGGCATGGTGTAGTTAAAACTATTAGTTTGTAATGTAATAGTGCATGTTTTGGTTACTAAAATTCAGTTTGACCAAAACGGTACTCTCTTTACCAGAACTCAACTATCCCTTTAACGTTGCCTGAACGTAGATAGATAATGCACGTCATTTCTCTAAAGGAAAAACTTATTGATAGTGCCCTATTCAGAAGAATAAAGGAAAATAAAATATTTTATTTCAAGAGTAATTGATATCAGTACACTCCTTTTGAAAACTCATCAATGCGATCCCCAGCCCAACACAAAACGTGCCCTCTCTCGATGAAATAAAAACATTATTTGTATCGTTTGCCGTTAATAGCCCGGTCACATATCAACGGATTGCACAAACGTATGTCAAACGGAGAGCTAAATTTTCCATCCGTTCTATGCGTTTCTCGTCCGTTCCTTGTCCGGTGATGTACGTTGTTCTATGTTTTGTACATGAAGCAATGGAGACGACTTTCATCACCGGATAATTTATATCGCAAATTTTCTATTCGTTGGGCATACGTTTCCGCTATCCGTTGATATCTGACCGAGCCATAATAAATTACTTTCACTCGCCAACACAGTGTGGGTGAATTTAAAGTTTTTGTTTTTTGTTTTTTTTAACCATGAGACCACCTAACGGCCATCACATAGGACTTGCTTATAGTACATACATTTTACCATCACGTTGTCAATGATTGCGCACTCGATAGCCAGGGAATTGTTTAATTTCAAAACAATCATAATGATTTGCTCGACTTGGGCTAATTTGCTTGATTTTGTTTTACTGGTGGATTTCGAGGATTTGGCGGGGGTAATTGTACGTCTCTATTTAAAAGGCGTTTCTATACCAAAACTGTGACAAGTCTAAAGAGTCCATTCGTACACACAGGAAAATATAAATTAGTGGTTCACAGCCATACATTCTATGGGTGTTTAATGTGGTGGTTGATATTGACAAAGGGGGTTAATATTATGCTCTGGTGGTTAATATTGACAACGGTGACAAGGGCAATCCATTCCATGAGTGGAGAACACTACATAAAATAAAGTAAAATAAGTATTATGATCGAATTAAAGGAACCATTTCAAAATAAAACGAGCGTACACAGATTGGGAGAGAGGCCCTATAAAGCCGGAGGTGCAGAACCATTCAAAGTGAATGTGCTGTAATGTACTTCGTCGACATTTTACCGAAGCTGTGACATCATACAAATATATTTTTAGAATTCCTCAATTTGAACTTCATTTTCAGAAAAGGCATACAAAATTATGCACAAAGATTGAAAATCAATCGAATATGTGACGTATTGGCTGAGATATGACCATCCGAATAAATACATTTCAATTGGAAATCAATGTTATTTTTTTTATGAACCAGAACAAAATAACGGTGATTTCCTATTGAAATAAATTCATCCGGATTGGCATCTCAGCCACTACTTAACATATTCAATTGATGTTCAGCATTTGGACATTATTTTTGATGCTCTTTCGGAAAATTATGATCAAATTTGGAAATTCTAAAAATATGTTTTTGATTACGTCACACTTGACCACGGGGGGGGGGGGGGGGGGGGGGGGGGGGGTAGGAATAATCCATACGAAGTATCTTTTCCGTCTTCTAACAATGGAAATTCAATTCTGTACGGTTACATGATTTTCAGTCCACGATTTTGAGTTTTGCTTGGCATTAAAATGGCCGCTCACTGTTTCATCGTTACTCGTTTGTTGGGTATACTTGATGTTCTTGACTGCTTGAGGAAACGAATAATTCATGGCAGAGAATTCACATTTCGCTCATTTTCCCCCTATACAGTGCGTATCAAAAAAGCGTTACACTTTTGAAAAATCTGTCAAAATTACATTTCAAAATATTTTGAAGATTTTTTCATGTCGATAGATGCCCAATCGTCTCATATATCAAGTGCCACTAACAAAACAAATTGTCGTTCACGCTTGAGAGAACACTGACTATTTTTGTCCAGAGTGTGAAAAATGACTTGCGCCAAATTGAAAATTAAACCACCAGTCCGTATAAGTACTACCATTAAAACAAATTGCTCCTTTGCATAAATTTAGGATTATGTTATGATCATAGGCGTACCCAGGGGGGGGGGGGGGGGGGGGGGGGGGGGAGGGGTCACCCCCCCCCTATACCAAACAATTTCGGGGGGTTTAACCCCCCCCCCCCCCCCATTTCAAATTTTAACTGTTCTCAAGACCAAATGTCAATGGTCTCGACCGCCATTTTCGATGGTCTGTCTCGACCTCGAAAAGTGTGAAAAACTGTGGTCCCGGCCTCGAAAATGTCAAATTTTCCACGACCACCACCCCCCCCCCCCCCCGCCCTCGCTTACAGGATTCTCAACCACTTGGTCTTGTGGCCGGACATGGCCTCGGTCACGAAAATGCCAACGATTCGCGTTCTCGCCTGCGAACATTTTCTACGACTACCACCGGTCAGTAAGTTTGCTTTGTTAGTGGCACTTGATAGATGAGACCATTGGGCATCTATCGACATGAACAAATCTTCAAAATATTTTGAAATGTAATTTTGACAGATTTTTCAAAAGTGTAACGCTTTTTTGGATACGCCCTGTACACACACATGTGATGTCGCAGGGGACCGCAAACAAATAAACAACGCCCTAAACACGGAGTTTGTATGTATGCGAGCGTGTGTGCTTGCGTGTGTGTGTTTGTGTGTATACTTATGTGCATGAGTATATGTGTGTGTGTGTGTGTGTGTGTGTGTGTGGGTGTGTTTCTGAGTCTATGCCTTTGTAGGGTGCATGGAATAATGACGATCAGTTGAAATAACGGCGAACATTTTGTAAAAATTTATTTCAGAATGTTCACATTAAAATAAACGATTCATTCACCATGTTCACTCATATAGGTATAAACTTTTCTATCCTTATCGAACTACTTACTCACTTCATTAAGTATCCCTGTCCGGTAATCTTTATCATCTACTTAAAGGGATACCAACACTCAACTAGCCCTTTAAGCTGGAACCAGTCAAACCAGAAGTGGAATTTAACGATCACTTTGATGGTTGGCATGGACCAATTATGATTGTTTCTTGTCATTAGACATTGAATTGAATTGAATTTCACATTTATTGGTAAATTTGCCATTAAAAACATTACAAAGGAATATACAAAAAAAAAACACCCAAGTGTATAGGGGTCACATCTACATGTAAGTAAGCCAAAGGCTTGAGGTAGCAGAGTGACCCCTAGTAAAATACATATATAATAATACATCTGATTACGAAATATAATATATAAGTATAACACTCACATAATACAATTCATTGATTGATTAATTAAGCAATGACTTATAATGATTTTTTTTGATAAATAAAGGTTAAAAAACAACACACATCCCTATAGAAACCCATAAGACAAACTAACAAAACAAAGAACAAAATTACGTGATAATCACGTCAAAAAGAGGAAAGACTGGAAAAGCATTTGTCTAGTAAAAACGATAGGAAAAATTATATTACTAATTTAAAAATGCAGTACGAATATTGTAAAAATACACAGTTCAATTATTGCATTGTCAAACATTTCCGATATATTTTCTTAAAATTATCATAGAAGAGACATTTTGAATTTGCGGGTATTCCACTTTTCCAAATGTTGGTTCCTTGGTTTTTAATTGATTGATTTTGGGCACGTGATGTCCGAAAAATGGGTGGGTAAGTATGAAAGCGGTTTCTTGTATTTCAGAGTGCGTAACAAAATAATTAGCAAAGGCACATATTATGTTTATATTTATACATGAATATACCTAAAACGTGTGGTTTGCGGTTGCACCATGTAAAAGGTGATTCCTGAAAAGGACTGATTGTATTCTTTCTAGGATAGTCCTAAAAAGGACTGTGGTAGTCCTAGAAGGACTGTTAATAGTCCTATAAAGGACTGTTGGTGTAGTCCTGAAAAGGAATGTTGGTATTATTTCTAGGAAAGTCCTAAAAAGGACTGTTGGTAGTCCTAGAAAGGACTTTTGGTAGTCCTAGAAAGGACTGTTGAGATAGTCCTGAAAAGGACTATTGGGATAGTCCTGACAAGGACTGTTGGTATTCTTTCTAGGGTAGTCCTAAAAAGGACTGTTGGTAGCCCTAGAAAGGACAGTTGGTAGTCCTAGAAAGGACTGTTGGAATAGTCATGGAAAGGACTGTTGGTATTGTGAGGAGAGGGTGGATGGTAGGAGGGGCTCGACGTTTCGAATAGGTTGACTATCCGTCGTCAGGAGACGACGACGGATAGTTGCGAAGCTACTAGAAAAATCCAACGTGACAACCATTTCCCAACACGGCTACCATCAAGTAACTTTGTGGTGCCATGCATGTGATTCGAGTTGGTCAATCTGAAAATTTAGCTCAATTTTACCTGATTTTGTATTATGAATAGCGACCCTTATGAGTAGTGATTCTCCATGTGAATAATGAGTGGCGACCATTACATAGGATGTTAAAATAGTAACCCTTATGAATAGTGAACCCTTTAAAAAAAATATGAATAGCGACCCTTATTAATATATACCCCGTTGAATCGGCTTCGACTGATTGGGCCTATGGCGTGCGGATGGAGTCAAAGCCATCGATGGAAGAACGATCGATCCTTTTTAGTAGGACATACATCGAAGGGGTATTTCTCCATGCATTGGTGAGTGTGTTGCTGTGTAAAGACATGCAGTGATATGAGCAGTCATCGATCCCAAACATTTCATGTGTAATAGTTGTGTATCTCGTGTGTATCTAGAACGAATGCAATAATGTGGGCTAACACACTGGTAGAACAACCTTCGTTTCTTCTTTATTGCCCAATGAGAGAGCTCGATTTCTGGTTGGATACGGTCTGACGGCGGGGGGTACTAGTCTAGGTTCTGGACCCTGTGTACACCTTTCCCCCATATACCTCGTAATACCACTCTGAACTGTGAAGCTGTAGGGACGGATTCACAAGTTGCATACAGGTACAGAACCTAGACTAGTACTATCAAGGAGGTATTAGAAAGCCTTTCTAATACCTCCTTGGTACTACCATGGAAGTAGGAGTTGGTACTACATACAACTTGCATGTCTTCGATGAAGTAGTGTGCAGTACAAGGGACCTGGTATTGCAGAGTGGTTGGGGTGTTAAAAAGAGAAAGACGGTCGATTGAAAGAAAACAAAACGCATAGATAGAGAGGGAGCGGGGCGAAGTGGAGGACAAGGGACAGGAGGAGTGACTACCATTATTAAAGGCACTCATGTTTGCATGTATATTTTGACAAACTTTGATCGAGTAACAGCTCCCTATACTGTAAATCCATGTAACGCATTCCCCAAATACGACCCTGAGCACGCCACAGGGTGCCATACTAGACACCTGTTTTAAGCGATGACATGTCGTTCATTCTCTACACATAGTAGAACTATCCATATGTACACAAATCTAAACCCGATTCCCACCCGCTCCTCACCCTCACTTTATATATCTCCCCCCCCCCCCCTCTCTCTCTCTTTCCTTTTTTTCGCCGCGTCTCTCTGCGAAACCAGGGAATTAGAATAGCATACTTTACTCTGTAGTTCTATACACAGGACTCACACAAATAATGCATGTGAAAGGTATGGGTTCGAAGGCTGCTCGATTTACTGCTGATACATACAACACGCACCATGTGTTACAAAATCTCTTCGAAGCGCACGTTGGTACGTGTTGTAGTACCACAACAGGTACCAACGTGCGCTTCGAAGATATTTTGTAACTTACTTCGATCTATTTTTGGATCGAATATATATGGCACTGTAGGCCCGTTATATGGGCCTTGGGTGAGAAGTCGGATCGTGTCGAGTCGAGTCTGTGTGCGTTGGACTTAACAGGTCCCCACGTGTAGGCAGACGACGCCCAAGTCATGGAGCTGAGCCATCACACTAAACTCGTCGTCCATGGCGTGAACGCGTTTGGTGGCTTCTGAATATTCCATGTCATCGAAATAGTGGTACGGTACTTCCTTCTCGACCCCGCCGGCCATGTAGCGGTGTGAAAACGGCCAGAACCCGTAGAGATTCACCTCTTCACACATGTGGATGGCGGTTGTTACCATGTATAAACCTTTGAGAAAAAACATTATCTAGATAATATTATAGGGTATATTGGTAAGTACGAGGTATATTATTAATTATTAAGGTCGATTGTATCATTTTTGAGAGCACAGGCATCTTTGCTTATTATAAACACTCTGAAGATTGTTACAATAATAATACACAATGAATATTTTGATACCACGAGGATCATGATTATTTTTAGAAACTTCCATATATAGCAACATCATTTTAATTCAGAAATCATCTTCATCTTCATACCTGTTGATAATCTGCGTCCCACCTCTCTCTTATGCCAGAAACTCGTGACTGCCTTAAAATGAGAAGGGTTGCTACATTCGAGCATTGTTTTGATGCCTCCCCCTCCTTCTCCTCCTCCAAGTCCACCTCCTCCTCCTCCGTCACTACGGAATAGTTTCACGGACTTGAGCACTAGTCCGGTTTCGGCCAACAAGACCAAAGCAACCAGACAGGATGACGCCGTTGTAAGTTGATATGTCTCTGTTGAATTTGTCTATCAGAGCCTTGTTCTTTAGAGATCCGTACCTTTGAATTGTGTAAAAGTAATGTCATACCATTTAAAGAAATATCGAATAAATTCAATGGCATGGCAAGCCTTTGCACCAGCGGCGTATTTAGTGCGGTTGGACTGAAAGGAGGGTACGTAACTTATTTACTTTACCATACACATGCTAATGGGTTGATTTGTTCACAAACAGTAAAACTACAATTATTTGTTATAAATTGAACTTGACACGCATTCAAGTTGTCTAGCCTCGGATCGGGGTGTTGACTTATATACTCAACACATTCGTGGAGTTATGCCAAAGTGGCTTCTCTGTATATTTCTTTTGAATGTTTATTAAACAAAAATACACTTGTATATTTTATTATTGAAGAGATCGGTGTATTTTTCGTTTGGCTTTGGGGTGCCATTTAATGAATGCTATTTGTTTTAAATGAGTCATTAATGGGATCTTTCCTTTAAAATTATTACCTTATAGACATCACACTTGGGTTCATGGTTGTGATGTTACTCTTCATGCCTGCATCGACCACGAAGGGTTTTATTGGTGCTAAATTACACCTGAAATGGATAAATAAAACGTGGGGGGGAAACCTGTCAATTCGATTATAATATAGTGAAAACAATAGTAAATTATAAAATTGATATTCAGCCTAGAAAAGAAAATTTTGTTTATACTGCAGATGTGTGAAAACAATACGTCTGGACGCAGGTTAATAATTGATTGGTTAAAATTAAGAACTAGAGATAAACGTTTTATAAAGGGATCTGGTTTACTTTGTAGAAATGTGCAAAAAGTGATGAACGGTTGATAAACATGAATGTGTATGGTTGTGATCTGATATGTCCACAGATAATGTGATAAACAATCCAGGTAAAACACATGTCACATGGCCGAGTATTGAACATAAATGCAAAGTGATATTTGCTAGCTCATACACCACCTTTGTACACAGTTGAAAGTATCCCAGGGGAGACTTTCAAATCCGAACACTTCAATCATATTATGGTTATAACGAAAGATACATTCGGAAAAACCAAAACATGTGTCATGGTTCAGTTTGAAATACGAATACAACGAATTAGGTATGTTAGAACTCCTACAGCTCTCAGTAAACTTTGTGTATGTTTACGATGTTACTATAAGATCCCTTTATAAAAACAAACAGTCGCACACGAGTAGCCGTTGCAGAAAGAGTTGAAATCTATTGAAAATATCTGAACCAGTCAGATTTGGGCATTAAGTCACATGATCTGACTTGCAATTAATCTCAACCTTACAATCGATTGCATCTCTTTCTGAAACGGGGCCCTGCACATACGAATATACAGACAGTAAAACATGTCCAAGGGCTAATTTTACCTGAAGATGAAGTCGTTCTTATCGATTTCTTGTCCACATTTGCTTCCACTTAGTATACCGCTATTGCCAATAACTGCGCAGGTCTTGTACCGCTCTTTACCAGGTAGCGGGTTTTCCTTTAGGAGAACATTTGGTATGCAAAAACAATGATTAGTTGCATCAAACATTTCACTTACCATCATAATCAGAAACACGGGCAGAAATTTTAAAATCATTTAAATCCTATTAAAGGGATCTAGTAACTTTGTTGAAATGTGCAAAAAGTGATGAATGGTTGATGCAATGTATATTGTTGTTATCTCATATGTCCACAGGGTATTGTGTGAACATTTCAAGTCAAATAGACATTGTATGGCCGAGTAATGAGCGAAAATGCAAAGTGATATTCAGTAACTCACTGCACTCACTTTGTACACGGAAGAAAAACTCGCCCGGAGTTGTTCTTATCTGAATACTTCAATTATACATATCTTTGTAACGAAAGGGAAATTTGAAAAACCGAAACCTGTCCCATGATTTTATTGTTAATACGAATACAACAAGGTATAAGGGAACCGCTAGAATTAAAATTTTATTTTGAGGATTTGGACAATGTTACTTAGTCCCTTTAAAGGGATATAGTAACTTTGCTGGCATGTGCAAAAACCGATGAACGGTTGATCTTGGACGGACTTGTGATTTTTTTGTTTACAAAGAATCCAAATAATAATGATAAGTTTTTTTTTCGTACAAATGCATTTATTAGAAATCCTACTCCAATATTATCATTCGGACCCCCCCCCCCCCCCGAAAAAATAAAAATAAATACATAAAAAAGAACAAAATTATTTAAATACAAATAAATAAATAAATAAAATAAAGTCAAATACAGATATAATGATACAAATATTAATAAATAATGCTCGAACGCTATCCGCATAACTGCCTGTTTAGATACATGTATACTCAACCGTTTCGTCTGTAATGACGTAATTTGGCCCCGCCTCTGAACTAAGATCACGAATTTTCAGGGGCGGCCCTTTGACAGTCACGAGAGTTTTAAACTCGTGAGAATAATTATGTAATGTTCTGTTGTTGTAGTAATTTTTCAATAGAATGCAGTATTGAAAAAAAAATGATATTCAGATGTCCTAATAAGGAACAAAATGTGGTTTGCCGGCTGGCATTCAATAATTAAATAAAATAAAAACATGTATAGGATAACGTCGAAATAAAAATAAGAGATTATGAACATAATTGAATGTAATACGTAATCCCTACACAGTTCCTTTCTTTCTTCCTAAATAAGAGCATATATACTCCGCAAAAAAAAGAAACTGGACACTTGTATAAGTTGAAATATTTCATATTAATGTACGATAAAGTGTACCATATATCAAATTAAAGGGAATTTAGTCCTCTACATGCAGGGTATAACTTAAAGGTGTAATCGTTCATGCATGAAATGCCATGGTCAATTAACACTAGCAAGGTCTGTTTTCAAAAATAGCAAAACAATGGAGGACCACACCATTCGACTGAAGTGATAGTAAGCGTTTCACTTAAAACAAGATGAGCGGGGCAAGTAAATTATGACATTATTCAGCTATATTGTTATGAACAAACTCTGGAAATACAAATTTGTCAATAAAACAGGGCCAAGACTAGTAATGAGAGCATTATCATACTGGTCTGTATTACAGGCATGAAGGTTGTCTATTTCATGTGTCCCCTGCAATTTTAACCATATTTACCTAGAGAAATGTAATGTTAAAGACTGCCCAACTGTTTGACCAAGGGTGACTTCAGCTTTTGAAGATCTTTGGACTACGGTATAATTCTTGAGAAGAATTTATACCATTTTCATGCTGAAATAAGGGCACAAACTGTGGTTTTGACTAATAAAGCTTTGCCATGGAATTCCCCATTTTGTTACTTTTGGATAAAAATAACACCTATAACGTTCACAATTTGTCTTCATTTATACTTTTTATTGAGATGAAGATAGAAAAGATCACATTTGTAATGAAAAATTATGCCATCTCATGAATATAGCGTTTTACATTATGCTTATCAACATATATGGTTAAGTGGATGTTCCATTTTTGCTATTTTTGAAAACAGACCTTGGTGTGGTTAATTGACCGTGACAAGTCATGCATGAATGATTTCATCTGGAGTTCATGCAAATATTGAATAGGGTAATTTTATCTTTAATTTGATATACAATATCATATATTTTGTCGTTAATGAATACGAAATATTTGGTCTCATACAAGTGTCCAGTTTCTTTTTTTGCGGAGTATATATAGCTAGGTAATTGAATAAATAAGAACGAAGAGCGAATTAACAAATTAAGTAAAAACATGCCATTCACACGGTATTTGCTAAACTCATAATAGCATTAAACTTATTTGTCTCACCATGGGTGAAGGGGCACGTTCTTCTCGGGAGGGGGGGGGGGGGGGGGGGGGGGGCTGAGGTCTTTTGCCCGTATTTTCGTAGGTATTATGGCCTTTGATATTCCCCCCCAAAAAAAATTTCTAACATCAGTCAACCTCGTCTTTCCTTTCTTTCTATGTTTGTATACAATCGTACACATTTCACTGTATATGTTTTGTAGTGTACATTGTTCTTTTTTGTATTCAGATGTTGAAATAAACTTGAAACTTGAATAAAAAAGAATGCAAAGTGCTACTCCAAATGAACAAGATATGCATGTGATGAATATCATTGAAATTATATATATTGTTGTATTTATTATATAACTTTGTTGGAGCATAATACCTTTGGTAAGATATCATAAATAGCTTGGTCGATGACCTTCGTCGCTTCTTGCAAAGCGTACTTGATGACGTCATGAATGGCGATATTACCGTGGTGTAGAAATACAAACTTATTGCCCACTAGATCCGGATTGTGAGACGCAAGTTCACTTCTGGTGAGGAAAACGGAAAACGAACGAAAAGTTGTTGATGCGTACCGTGGGTTGAATGCTCCCCATGGAATTGAGAATGTGCACTTCAATTGTGGTTGATAATGTATGAACATCCGTTGGCTAAGATTCTGATGTTTTTTTTAAAAATGTTATTATATTGGGGGAGGCGTTGTGGTCTTACATATTAAATTTATTTGCAATTTATTGATTTCAATATCATTATATGACACAATGATACAACGATAGAAAAGTAACTTCATAATTACACAGTGCTCAAATAATTATTGCTACGTAATTGGTCGATTCCAACGAAAAGTGTACATGTCATGTTCAGACCTATTTGATTTTTGTTAAAGGTCCTGCAATCTTGATTTTTCTTTGATCAGATCTATGCGTCTCGGCAAGTCCTTTCGCGCCATGCATGTAACATTTATGACCATCGCATTTATATGTTTTTTCTACAGGAACAAAAATCATACTATTTTTGACCACTTTTAACAACAAATTGGTTTTTATTCCATGTGGGAAGCTGTTGCATATGTCAGAACTTATTATGAATTTTTTTAATTTTAAATTTTAAAATTAATTCATCTGTATTCGGAGGCAACGTTATGAAATTTACCATGAACTTGTACAAAACATTACTTGGCCGTTCGGAAATATTCATGATCGCACTTTTGTCTGGTTATGGTTGACACATTTTTCCTTGCCTGTGAAAAGGATTCGAACCGAAAGATCTTGCCGTGTACACTTCTCGTTGGAATCGACCAATTGTATTTATAAACGTGAATGTGTATTCGAATCCTGATTTGTTTTTATATAACCTACGATTTAACAAAAACATGATTATAACGACATAAATAATAAGTCGGAATAATTATCTTCGATGAAGCATAACATAATAATATAACAGGATTTTCAACAAGACTGACCTTAACATTTCGGAGTTTGATTGGTTGTGGTACCAAGGTTTCTTTAAGAAACTTTCGTAGAAGTAAAGTTGCTGGTGTTGAAGGTCCTTGAATATCCATAGCTTGTCCGTAATGGTGCCACTTCCTCTGAAAAAAAAAGAGAACACCAACATAATAAATGCCACTTTTTCATATCTAGATGATAAATAGGACATGATAATGATACAGAATAATACATTATTATAATGATAAAGATACCGCTTTACTATGGTGTAACATTTTATATGTTTTGATGGTATATCTACTTTAGCAGCTGGTTTTAATGCTTTCAATTATGTATTTTCTAAATATCAGAACCATTTTCCAAACCAGTTTGTTTTTGTAACGTAAATAATTACCATTGCACACTATTTGTTTACGTTCAGTTTGATAGTCGGTCCACGAATACTGAAGGGCACTTTCAAAATAGTGGCATACTTATTTCCTTTGAGTTTCAGTTTCAGTTTAGTTTATTCAGTTTATTTATTTCATTTCCAACACAAATTGATATACATAGCATTGTACAAAACAAAACAAAGGTTACATTATGTAAAATTAAACAGATGTACAATGAACATTATAATTATATACAATAAATAATGTGTTTGGAAATGGAGGGATCCACTGAAAAGCAATGCTTGTAGAGTGTGGATCCCTCAAGTAATAATAAAGCAATTAAATAATAATTCATAAACAAGTAGAATAATACTTTACAAACGTACTTTTAAAAAAAATTAACAATAAATTGTACATTTCAGTTGGAATTACTTACAGTAAAGGTTACTAAAAACATAATGGTGAACCGACAGAGACTTCGACGAGCAGAACAAAATAATACGACACAACACAAAACAACGTGCATAGCACAATGAAAAGATGAAAAAGTAACATACATAATGGTAACATGAAGAGAAAGGATGGTTGAATGAGGACAGAGTAAGAACTGTTGACGCATACGGGTATAAGAGAACAAAGAGCGCTCAATATAAAAAGAAAAACAAGTTGGAAGGCAATTACAATTAACTATAACACTAACATAGTTATAGATGATGACCTTTTATTGAAAAAATGTAATTTATAAAAATGAAACAGTACATAGGGAGACAACCATACTTCTCAATTGAATGAGTTTCATAAGATTGCAATAATAATATATTAATCTTTTTCTTAAACAAATTAAATGAAGTTGCATTTTTAATATTATCATTGAGGGTATTCCAAAATTTGGGACCATTATAAATAAATGTATTTTGAGCTAATAACGTTCTCAATGAAGGCAAATGGAATTCTCCCGAATGTCTAGTTGGGTACTTATGACCTAATTGTTTTTTTTTTTTACATTTCATCATAAATTGCGGGTAAGGTATTATTATTATAATTATACATACATTGACCGAGTTGAAAAAATATAGGTCCTTAACTTTTAATATATTATTATAAAAAAATAATAAGTCTGTATGAGAGCGTGGGGCTATATTAAAACTAATACGAAGTACTTTCTTTTGCAATAACAACAATTTATCTACTAATGTTACGTGGGTGTTTAACCCCAAGTCAAAATACCATAATTTAAGTATGGTCATATCAAATATTAATAAGTAAGGATGCTAAGGGGAGGTGGGATTTTAATCTAAGACAAATTACAGAAAAGGGATTTTGAGTGGGGTTATCCAAAAATAATTTTAAATCATCAAAGTGTTTATTCAAACTTCTTATATTTACATGTAATAACGAAAACGTATCATCTTTAAAGTCCTTGACTATATCACAAAATTGATTATTAGTTATTTAGTAAAATTATAGCTTGCTGGATCATCAAAGTTAAAATAAAATTCGAATTCTTCCGAAGAAGAATTAATATGATTCACGACAGTATCATCATAATTTGTCAGTGAATCAAAATTTGCCGCATTCACAGTGGTTGAGGATCTAAATAAATCAAAAAGGTCATCATCATTAAGTGCATTAAAAGCCATTTGGTCGCTCAAGGTCGCCATATTAAACTAAGGAGCAGGATCTGAAAGTATACAAGCGCAAGAGTAATAATAAGGTAGGTGTTGGCGTCATTAAAATAAAGTAAAAGCAATGTAAATGAAACAGTATGATAAAGAAACAGATATGTGCGTAGGAAAGGACACACAAAACACGAATATAACATAGACATGAACACACGTTGAGACACTGTCGGCATGGCAAACGAGCAAAAGGAAACAATATGAAGAAAATATGAAATTACATTTATATAATTGCTTATTTACTTTCGTATGGGCGACGTATTGCATGTTTAAATACTTCAAAAACGAAAAAATAGTTTAGAAATTATAAGAAGACGAATTGATTTATAAGAGCGCAACAAGATAATAATAAGACTAAGTAAGACTTTAAACAAAATGAACGAATTACGCGTGTACGCATCATACAAATAGAAAGAACTATTGAAAGTGGACTGTTGAACAAGTTTGATTACTTGAACAACCAGCGAAACACAAAGAAGCGTTCAGTATATAAAGAGAGTATAATTGTAAGAACTAAATAGGTAATATGTTGCACCAAACAAGATAAACTATTCAACTATTAAATGCAACACAGGTGTTCGAAATCGATTAACTAAGTACACATTTTCAAATGGAGTATAGCCTGCGTCACAAATGCAACGGACCCCGGCCGAACTTATAGATCGCCATAGAGTCGCCGAATTTCAAATCCGCCAGGGAGTCGAGCGTATTTTCCCGCTTGAAATCCACCCCGTCACATATTAGACGGGGCTCGGGAGAACCCTATGGACATCAGTGATCAGAAATCAGGCGCCCGTCAGTAAACAAAAGAAGTCGAGCGAAAATCGCTGAATTTGGGAGCAGGTTTCGGTGCCCTGCGAACGTCGGCCGACTCCTAAAAAACGCGGCGGAGCCCGTAGTTATCGGGCAGACATCGGCCGTATTCCTGGCGAAAATGCCCTTTTGAGTTCGCAGAGAAGTCGGGCGGGCTCCGTTTTGGAAATGTGACGGCCCTATTATAGAGTTTTTTTTTTTTACGACTACGCTTTCTCACATTGTACCAATCAAAATGTGTATATCATGGAAATATATCTGTATATCATGGAAACCAAACAATAATTTTTATTTCAAAAAAGGTGTTATCTTTATAAATTAAGGGGAATATATTACGTGTTATCGGTGGTTTCCAGATTAATGCGATGCGTCATATTGGTGTTTGGTTTGGCTGGCGGCTCATTGTCCCCATCACGTGATATCACGTCAGAAATACCAGTCTGATTGCATCCACGTGAACTACAAAATAAAAAGAAGAGTTTTAGTAACTGATCCTTGTAAGGTACCATTAAAACTTGTCTATAACTATAACAGTTATAATTCAATGATGCTTGAATGGCAGAAAAGGTTACAGGCCGGGGATGTTATCATTAAAAAAAAAAGCAACAGTTAACACAAGAGGGCTCCCTCCAGACACCTGAAGGGATACAATATTAACTATTGGTGAATGTAAAACATGAGTAAACTATGCTCAATTGTTTAAACGTCCAGGCCGAGATGGAATAACTTTTTAGCTTTATGTATGCTTTTTGAGTAATGTGCAATGTATATTGGATATTAATTTTTTTTCATTGAAATAAGGACATAACTTTATCAACCTCTACGTTACCTTTTACGTTACATTTTGGCTTTCTTCTATTGTATATCAATGTTGTGATATATGTTTTGAATTTGTGTATATATAGATTTGTATATATTGTTATATTGTGCTAAATGTGATTTTCTTTAATTCCCTTCGACAGAGAGACATGAGAAATAAAACATTGAACATTGAACTTCCAGCATGAAACACGTATACAATCGATAGTATAGGTATAATTGTTTTGCCTTTGCTCTAAACGAAAATTATCCTGTATCGATATATCGCGGCTATGAGGGTTGAGAGATTCCGCCCTTTCGTGGTACATACATACTGAATTAAATCTAAATCACATGACTGTGTTTAGCCAATCGGTAACGCGTATTTGACCAATCCATATTACATCATGGCATTTTTCCTACCCCACCAGTATAATTTGGACAATACTTGTCTCACCTTGCATATTATGTCTTTCTATAATAGAAAGATCATGTATATAAATACTTATAATTACTGTATCATGAAGGACTAAACAATACAGTCGTGGGATTTATTATATAAATCTGGTTTGATAAGGGATGCATCTACATATAGATTAGAGGAAATTAATAGGTTTAATGCAACATTCAACCAAAATCACTTGGAGCTTTTTGGCTTTGGTAAAAGAAGAATGAAAAGGTTTTTGAATTATAAAATTTTCTCCAATAAACGAGATATCTAAGATTGAATTTGAAAGCATATATAAGGCCCGCTTTCGACCGTATCTGTATTCGGATAAAATTAAACATTGTTTTCACTAGTTTCGCTTTTTTCTTTCTCTATGAAAATCTCACATATTAAATTATCCTTCTCAAGAATCTTATAATAAAATTGGTATATTATTGGAGTCTCAAATATTACTTTGGGGAAAATCACATGAAGTTAATAGTTTACTTTAAGCATCCCCGGCACTATAATAGAAATACATCACTTTTAAACGCAGAAAGAGCTATCTTGCTATGTGTCCTAGTCTATGCCGGAGACCCCAATTCTGCTTGGTTAATAAATAACAACGGTGTTCTACCAAGGAGGTTTAACCTACAGCAGTGGCGTAGACAGGTTCTTACACCTGGGGGGGGGGGATGATTTGCCGTTCACCGGACCAAGACCAATTTGTTCGCGGCCGAGACCACCTGCCAAAATATTTCGAGACCAAGTGGCTCAGTGGGGGGGGGGGGGGGGGGGGGGGGGGGTGTTAGATGTTAAGATGGTCGTGACCAGGCGGGCCGGAAGCAGTTTTGGATGGGGGGGGGGGGGGCAAAACCTATGGGGGCTCACGATTTTGTGTGTGTAGGGGCTCATGCCCAAACGTACTCACAGTGCTGCCAACTTTGAGCCAGATTTGAGAGTGAGACATTGCAAGGAGCGAAGCGACCAAGCCCGAGGGAGCGAAGTGACTGAGCGAGGGGAGGGAGTGGGAGAGGGGTGTCCCCCCTCCCACGGTAGGGAGCTTTTGCATTTTTAGACTTGAAATTGTGCAATTTGGTGCTTACCTAGATAGGAAATTCGGGCTTAACATTGACTGTATCTGGGAAAGCGTGTTATGATTTGATCGATCAGAAATGTTAAATATATTTTCACGAAGAAAACAAATAATTGGCACACTAATGAATATGCACCCCAACACAAACACACATATTGTATTTATATTTAGCGTCATACACAGTTCCAACATCACCATATTCCACATTATGTATGACCTAACAACTTAGCCTATTGCCAAGAATGAGTCCCGAGGGGCGAAGCTACCGAGGGCTGGGGCAGAGCCAAATAGGGAGGGTTTGGGAGGGGGTATCCCCCTCCCACGGAGAAGATTTTGCATTTATATAATATACTTGAAATGGTGCAATTTGGTGCAAGTCACACAAGCAGCCAGAGCAATGCCAGCCTACACTGGAACTACGTGGCCCGGTATACAGAAAACAAATACTCACCCAAGACCATACGCAAGTTACACAACAAACTGAGATAATCTGTTCGCAAAAATTGAAAATGGATGTATAAATTACTTTGTTAACGTTAGAATTAACAAGTCTTAACTCATACAACTAATGTTTTCTTTCCCACTCGTATACAGATACATATAAAACAAATATATCCTTACCTAAAACCTGGGGGGATGATTGTACACGTCATCCCCCCACCTTGTGAGGTGGGGGGGGGGGGATGCATCCCCCTCATCCCCCCCGTTGTCTACGCCCCTGACCTACAGTACACTAATCTGCCATGTTTATCGTTATCGTTATCTCTCTTTCATCCAGCTGGCATTTCCTATGTACATCACCACTGTACATACTCAATTAACAATGTGTGTTTGCTCTTTCGTTTACTCTGGAATTAATCCCGAAGTAATATCAAACTTGAGTGCACTTCTGGTTTACGACTTCTTTAGTAATAATTCTGCATTAAAAAAAAAAAAATTATGTATAACTGGTGAAAATATGCTCTTTCCTCTTCTCCCTTTTACTTGATCACTACCCCTCAATTTAATTACATTTAATACATTACAATCTTAGTTTTCTCATTGTACTTGTATCTAAAGGTAAATATAGTAACTTTGTTGACATGTGCAAAAAGTGATGCGTTGTTGATACAAAGTATACTGTTGGTATCTGATACGTCAACTGGGTGTTGTGTGAAAATACGTTAAATGGACGTTATGTGAGCAAAAATGCGAAGTGATATTCACTAACTCATTTTAAATTTGAAAAATCAGTCATATGTTTGACCTCCTTTTCAATACACCTTGATCTTCACCTCCTTTTGTAAAACTAGTTGACCTTCTTTAGTAAACTAGTTGACCTCCGTTTGTAAACTACTTGACCTCCTTTCGTGAAACACTTGACATCATTTTGTATACACTACTTGACCTCGTTTTGTAAACTACGTGACCTCGTTTTGTAAACTACGTGACCTCTTTTTGTAAAATATTTGACCTCCTTTTGTAAACAAGTTGACCTCCTTTCATTAACCACTTTACCTCCTTTTTTATACGTCTACTTGACCTCGTTTTGTAAACTACGTGACCTCCTTTTTATACACTACTTGACCTCGTTTTGTAAACTACGCGACCTCGTTTTGTAAACTACGTGACCTCCTTTTTATACACTACTTGACCTCGTTTTGTAAACTACGTGACCTCCTTTTTATACACTACTTGACCTCGTTTTGTAAACTACGTGACCTCCTTTTTATACACTACTTGACCTCGTTTTGTAAACTACGTGACAAAGTTACTAGATCCCATCAAGCCAAAGCTAGTTTGGCGTTCCCAGGCCCAATTACTATCTCATTTGATCCACCACTTTCATATTTGGCACACATTTCTGGCAGGTCAAGCTCTACAATTTGCAATCATCAACATTTCTTTCGGTTACCATGCCTTGAAATCCAACATTATAGCTTTTTTCACATAATGGACTGATTTATGTAGGCAATTTATTTTTTAGCATAGCTATGCAAGATTCTAGAACATAAAGCATGATATTTATGTGGTATTTTGATGGGTTTTAAAGATGAAGGCCAGTTTTGGAAACGCCCCCCCCCCCCCCCCTATCAACAAATGAAATGGAAGCTCTTATTACCAACCATGTGAAAGAATATGTTTTGACTAATACGGGATGATACAAATTTTGCCAAGAAACCGCCTACTAATTGATATATTTGCAAAATTAAAACTTGATCGTCTGCAGATAGAGATCGCCATCTCGGAATCGCCCATACGCTACGTACAATGACCCGCGTGCGAGTACACGAGGTGTTCGTTATACGGGCTTGTCCCCAGCTTGTCGATATCTCCCCCAGCGCTAGCGGCGCGAACAGCTCCGAACGGGCGGTGGATTTATAAATTTCACAGGCGGATATTGGAATTCTTCCGATATTTCTGTATTTAACGATGCTTAGGTTCCGATTTTACCACACAAGCCCTATTTCAATACTTATTAAACAATAATGATCAATATAGATGTATTCGGCTTCTTTCCCAAATCTGGAATTCATCTATGACCGCAAAGTAATTGTGGAGATGACCTTCAGATGAGTTTATTTTAGCAAACACATTTCAGTACGATAATGCGTATACGTGCAATTCTTCAAATGTTACCCTGTTAACCTGATCCAATGTAAGGTTTGCCATTTATTATATCGCAACAAGATCATAAAATACATCAAGATAATAATTCTTATTATTTTCATTGTTTTGCACCAAACAATAATACTCATGGAAATTAATTTCAGTTAATGAAAACCTGACAATAATGATTTTGTTATGAAATTTGACTGAAAAAACGCAAACCTCAGTTGTTTATACTAACAGAAAAAAACATGCTCTTCAGTTTACAGTTACCATGGCAACAGGAATCGGCCAATCCATCAAAATTGTATACCAAAATGTTAGCAATAATAATTTTCTCCAATTACACGTGTGTAGTATGTAAAGCAGGTTAATTATTCACTTTGATGCGCGCGTTTTGCATTTGGGTGCGCATTAGTTGTTAAGGCGCGTAACCATGAATGGAAAGATAGCGCAATACGCGATCTGCGCTATGACTATTGCGCAAAGGGGGTCAGTGTCACAAACAGAACATACAGGCAATTCATACTTACGTCTAGCACTGGCTCAGCACTGGATAAATCCACTGCTAGACGCAGATATGAATGGAATGTCTAGCATCAGTCTGTGCTCAGCCTGGCATAACTTTGATCCACTGTTGATCCACTGTTGATGCTAGACACCTCGTCTAGCACAAGGTTGCGCATGCGCATTACGGTATTGCGCGTTCAGAATTTGCAAGTCATCGTTACGTCACAATAGAAGTGTACTAGTGCGCATGCCCAGTCATGTCCTAGACAGCTTTTCGATCCACTGTTGTATTTATACTTGCGCGTCAGTTATCCACTGTTGATGCCGAGTATGAATGGTCGGCTTTTTCGTCTAGCACTGGCTCGGCAGTGGATTTATCCAGTGCCGAGCCAGTGCTAGACGTAAGTATGAATTGCCTGTTAGTCAGTCCAGTGATTGTTCCATGATCAATGTTTTGTTTTTCTTTATATTTGTTTTTAATATAATTGAAATCATTTATTTTTGCGATGATTATGATTATGCGAAGGATATAAAACAAATATATCATGCACTATTTCGAGCCACTAGTGAAATTATGGATTCCTCGGTGACAGAAAAAGCACTATGTTCTTCGGGTCTACGACCCTCAGAACATAGTGCTTTTCCTGTCACCTCGGAATCCATAATTTAAACTAGAGGCTCTCAGTGCATGGTATATTTGTTTATTATATCCTACATGAATGAAATTCTGTTCAGTGATTGGTCTACATAGCGTCATGTGACCAAACATAGTAATGCCCATGGAGAAAAATGTGCTATGCGTGACGTCATTCATGGAATAGTAAATGCTATTCCATGAATGACGTCATAGATGCCGGGTGATCATATTGAGCCCATAGAGATGCGTGTTATAGAACTTCCCTGCGAGCAGAGGTCTTGTTTGAGCTTGCGAAAGATGCTCGACGAGATTTCTCAAAGAGTTATTTAAAAAGAAATACAGCATATTTTCACTCGTGAATATCAATAAGTTCCAAAGAATATTCTAGAGATGCATTTCATGTATAACGTAACGGTATTCGAATTAAAAAAATTGCGACAATGGTGCACATTGTACATCATTGTCCTTTTGGGTCGTGACACTTATAAATTCGTCATTTAACAATCGGTCGCGGTGTGCACTGCACTAGCTGTATGTGTAATGTACGAATAACAATTTTCTCCATACAATTACACGTGTGTAGTATGTAAAGCAGGTTAATTATTCACTTTGATGCGCGCGTTTTGCATTTGGGTGCGCATTAGTTGTTAAGGCGCGTAACCATGAATGGAAAGATAGCGCAATACGCGCTCTGCGCTAGGACTATTGCGCAAAGGGGGTCAGTGTCACAAACAGAACATAGTCAGTCCAGTGATTGTTCCATGATCAATGTTTTGTTTTTCTTTATATTTGTCTTTAATTTAATTGAAATCATTTATTTTTGCAATGATTATGATTATGCGAAGGATATAAAACAAATATATCATGCACTATTTCGAGCCACTAGTGAAATTATGGATTCCTCGGTGACAGAAAAAGCACTATGTTCTTCGGGTCTACGACCCTCAGAACATAGTGCTTTTCCTGTCACCTCGGAATCCATAATTTAAACTAGAGGCTCTCAGTGCATGGTATATTTGTTTACTATGTCTGAAGAAAAGCACTGTATTAGTGTGCCGTCACACTATAGCCACGCTCTGTCTGCGTTCTCGTACTTATAAAAAAAACCAACATTTTTTCCAAAGCGCAGGGGAAACGCCGACAAATCGAGCGATTAATGACACAATGGTAGCTCGTTCCCGCTCTTGCCACGACCTGAACACGCTCTGCGTACGCTTTGGCCACGCTTTCCGAGCTATTCACTGTGCACGCTTGGTGTATCTTTAACAATAGCTCATAACAATGAGACGAGGTCATTTGCTCTACGCTCTGTCTGCGTTCTCGTACTTATAAAAAAAAAAAACATTTTTTTCAAAGCGCAGGGGAAACACGATCTCCATGCACACGCTCTGTGCGATCCAATACCATGTACGAATGTAGTTGAACACACTCAGTGCGTTACACGAGGTTGGGTGGAGGGAATGGGGAGGGTTATTATTGTTGACTATCATTGGTAGTAGTAGTAGTGGTAGTAGTGGTAGTGGTAGTGGTGGTGGTGGCAGTGGTGGCAGTGGTGGCAGTGGTGGCAGTGGTGGCAGTGGTGGCAGTGGTGGCAGTGGTGGCAGTGGTGGCAGTGGTGGCAGTAGTGGTAGTAGTGGTAGTAGTGGTAGTAGTGGTAGTGGTAGTGGTAGTGGTGGTGGTGGCAGTGGTGGTAGTGGTGGTAGTAGTGGTAGTAGTGGTAGTAGTGGTAGTAGTGATAGTAGTGGTAGTAGTGGTAGTAGTGGTAGTGGTGGTAGTAGTGGTAGATTTTGGACAAAACAATCATATATTTGCGGGAAATATGTGTTCATAATGCATACATAGGGTGTGCGTATGTCCCCATTCATTGGAGCCTCATATAATTTGTATGCCGCCATGCCACGTTTTAGCCAGAAATTGAGTTTCCCCCAAATGTACATTATTTTTGCCCGGACATGCCATTTTAAATTGTGATATCATTTTACCTATAGTTGAAACGTGTCAAACTTCGCAATCTATAGCGTCCACTAGGAGAAGTGCTGGAATAGATCTGCAAGAATGTCTTTTGTTCAACTTGGGAATGAATGAGAAGATTATGACACTTGTGTGAAAAGATATCCTCCCATGCATGGACATACAATAGCCCCTGAACAAAGAGTAGGACGCCGAAGCCCCAAGTTTGTTTTTCAACATGTCCAAAGCGAACGCCGAGCTAGCTACGTCCTGCTCTTTTGTTCATCGAGCTATTCATGGAAGGATATCTATTGACGCATGTGAGATAATCTTCCCATTCATTGCCCACTGCGTTGCCAATTTGCTAATTTAACTTGGTCGCCGCGGGAGCGGCGCCAGAGCGGCCGAGAAAAGTGTACGATCTAAACAATAGCGAACAATGAACGCCGCTCTCCACACGACCTCAACACGCTCTCCCCACGCTTCCAATTTTATGAATGGGGATTAGGAGCGGCGCTAGGTCGGCGCGAGAGCGTAGCTAATGTGACGGGGGTATTAGCTATTGCATGGAGGTATGCAGGGCATGCTTTTGTGTGGATGTTCTTTTTGTAATGTACATTCATCTTTTGTTAATCTCATGGTAGCTGACCAGTGATTGACAAATGATGTCACTGCAGGTCAACAATAGAATTTGCTCTGGAGGTTTTTTTAGGAGGTGGGGCTTAGCAACTGGACCATGTACTTTAGTAGATGTGGGTTGTGGGTTCGATTCTTAACCGCGGCACCGTATGTTTTTGTAGTGTACTATATCCATTTGTGCTGCTCACATCAGGTGAAGTAAATGAGGACCTTGTCAGATTTGTTTCTCCTTAAAATGCTTGATGCGACTATAGGACAGCTCGGCTTAGCCAGGGTTATAGTAGTATGTCCTATACAACAGTATAAGGGTGCGCCTCGCTCGGAATATAATTTCTAGATTGGTGGTGCGATATAAAATTATTATGTATACTGTGATGGCTAGATGCACCACAATGGCACGCTCAGAATGGGGTACGGGTACGGGCGGAAAATTGTTTGCTATACGTTTCGCTCTGGACTTCGCACCTGGCTTCGCGAAAATGAATGGCATTTAACAACAATATGTGTGTGTTGGCATAGCGAAGGGGCAGAATTGGGGGTAGTCCAGTTTGTTGGACTGCGGCGAAAAATTAATTTTCTCCCTGTCCGCTCTTGGAAAATTATTTGCTATACGTTTCGCTCCGGACTTCGCATCTGGCGTCGCGAAAATGAATGGCATTTAACAACAATATTTGTGTGTTGGCATAGCGAAGGGGCCGAATTGGGGGTAGTCCAGTTTGTTGGACTGCGGCGAATAATTAACTTTCTCCCTGTCCGCTCTTGCCCGCTAGATGGAGACAAACCTCACGTATCCACTGCGGAGACTGATCCACTTACCCTGGATCAATCACGTTGAAGGGGGAATTGGAGATCCTAGCCTTTTGACTTACTGGATGTGATGAGAGCTAACTCCTGGCATTTCTAGTCACTTATATCCTCTTAATATAGCAGGTTACGATATATTATTGTGTTCTCCTTCTGCCACGTCATTTCACCGCAAGTAGTTGGAGAAATGGCCGCCTCCTGTGGGCAATGAAAGAAGACGACGGTCGTCCATGAAATATTGATTATTCCTGTAATCGGGAATATTCAAGAGGAAATAAGTGACTAGCAATGTCAGGCGTTATGCTCTCATCACATCCAATAAGTCAAAAGGATTTCCTTCCCCTTTAAGTGGATCAGTCTCGTGAGTGGAAATGTGGGGTTTGTCGCCATCGAGCGGACACGGAGAAAATACATTATTCGCCGCACTCCAAACTGGACTAATTTGGGGGGGGGGGGGGGGGGGGGTGGGGGTTATGAATAGCTAAAATCCAAAAGATTCGGGGGACCCTGTCAGAGGCCTGATGGCATGTAAGGCCGGCCTGGCAAAACTACGCATCTCCTTTTAGGCAATTCCGAGATTTTTTAGCTTAAAGATTCAAAATTGCTTCTTTGCCTGTCTTTGGAAAAATAGAGAATGGTGTATCGGAATTGGGACCAACAACTCTTTGATTTCCTCATCTAATCTTGTAATTTTCTTCATTTTTGAAAAACATATATGCTTTTGCCGGATAAAATCGACGACTACTCTCCTAGCTTTTGATTAGGTAAAACTACGTATGCTTCAACTTATCAGGCAGAACTACCGTACGTACGCGTATACAAAATACATCCAGTCTCGTACGTACAGTGTTAGTACCGTCGCGTCATCTGCTCTGTGATTGGTTTATGTACTCCCCAAAGTAACCTGCAATGCAATTCTGATGACGTAGAGAAGTTTACCTTCCGGTCTCCAAAAACCGCGTGCACTGTAGCAGAGTGAACCCCCTGGATGGGATAACTGTTATGCGCATGGCGTGCAGACAGCACTCGTCGAGCTTTCCGTTACAACAGTGTACATACATATGGGAGATACGTAGTTTTGCCTGATAAATCAACTTCTACTTTCGATGATATTGCTGTAACAAAACTACGTAAGTAGACTTACGTAGTTTTGCCTTTCCATAATCGTCAAAATATTGAAGAAATACTTCTGTAAGTCGACTTATCTAGTTCTGCCAAAAATGACTTAAATGGTTTTGCCAGATCACGGCCGAGCATATAGCCCAATCAATCTAGGGGAAATGAGGGGGTTACCTCAAACAAATTGTAACATGGGATTCTTCTTCGTAGTTTATTTCTGTGAAGTCCCCTCAAAAACATACTAAAAGTTCCCCAAAACCGAAGCTGGGGATAGTGGCTTAAGTTGCATAATATGTAAATTTGCTATTGTAATGGTAGAAAACTGTGACTCCGCAATCATAGGCGCCGGAAGGGGGGAGGGGGGGGGGGGGGCGGCCGCCCCCCCAATCCAAAAAGAGGGGGACAAATCGCAATTTTGCCCCCCCCCTCCCAAAAAAAAGAAAAACAAAGTGGGAAAGACAAAATCAAAAGTATGAGCTAACGTTCAAAAACTAGTTTATACACCCATTTTCAATTTTCGCTGCGCGCTTCATGCGCGAACAAGTTATCTCAGTTTGTTGTAATCATTTTATTCTTTTTTTGTTTAACTCGGATTCTAAATTTCCTTCACAGGTATGGCATACAGTGCACCAAATTGCACCATTTCAAGTATATAAATGCAAAATCTTCCCCCGTGGGAGGGGGATACCCCCTCCCAAACCCTCCCCCTCTGGCTCTGCCCAAGCCCTCGGTCGCTTCGCTCCCTCGGGATTTATTATTGGCTGTAGGCCATGTTGTTGAATCATACATGCGCCATATGGTTTATGTTGGAACTGTGTATGACTCTAAATATATACAATATTTATGTGTGAGTTTGGGTGCATATTTATTAGTGCGTCAATTATTTGTTTCCTTCGTGAAAAATATATCAAATCATAACACGCTTTCCCATATACAGTTAATCTTAAGCCCGAATTTCCTATCTAGGTATGCACCAGATTGCACAATTTCAAGTCCATAAATGCAAAATCTTTCTTACCGTGGGAGGGGGATACCCCCTCCCAAACATTCCCCTCCCTCCCTATCCCAACCCTCAGGCGCTTCGCTCCCTCGGGACTCATATTGGCTGTGTGTTGTTGGATCATACATAATGTTGCATAATTATGGTTTATGTTGTTGTGTGTGTGTTTTGGGGTACATATTTATTAGTGTGTCAATTATTTGTTTTCTACGTGAAAAATATAATCTTTCTGGTCGATCAAATCATATCACGCTTTCCCAAATACAGCCGAATTTCCTATCTAGGTATGCACCAGATTGCACAATTTCAAGTCCAAAAATGCAAAAGCTCCCTACCGTGGGAGGGGGGATACCCCCCTCCCACACCCCCCCCCCCCCCCGGCTCAGTCGCTTCGCTCCTTAGTAATGTCTCACTCTCACATCTGGCTCAAAGTTGGCAACCCAGAGTGTGGTTGGGCATGAGCCCCATACACACACACATTGTGAGCCCCCTTGGGGTTTTGCCCCCCCCCCCCCCCCCCCCAATCCAAAACTGCTTCCGGTGCGCCTGTCCGCAATTCAAGTTTGGCACTGAAATGTTTCTCTTTTCATTTTTTTGTTTGAAATAATTATGTAGAACAGCTTCATGTTGCCGAAAACTAATGACAAATTTCAGATGAAAGCAAAATAAGTAGGGAACTTTTAAATGAGTCTGTAGCTTTGTAATCATGAAAACTTGTCCTTTTGTTCGTTTGTCTTCTCCTAATTATTCTCAAATCGTTGTCAAACTGGCTTATTCTTTTTTAATCAGTGCCTTGCTTGACCATGCAACTGAACAGCGTGATTTTCTCGTCACTGAGTGGACTCGCTCTGAGAGACTCAATCAAGCTGCTGAGGCTATTCATCATCATTTCCCCGATCGTAAATGTAACCTTCTAATCCACAATTTGGAATAATGTTAGGAAGTTTCAAATGGATGGGACTAGTCTGAATTTAGGCAAGGGTTCTGGTCGGAAAAGGTAATTTGGACACCACAGACCTTCGATGAAGTCCAGCAGATGCTACTGTAACACGGCAACCCCTACGACTATTTTTTTTAGCATTGCAATTATTTGTTTATATTTACTATACTCTTGTGCGCAAACTACTTTTTCATTCAAATTCATTCATGCATGACACTATCAAAACATATTTGGTATCAAATGAAAGAGTATGAACTCATCTATTAAATTAGCCATAAAAATATAGCAGTACAAACTCATATTTCTTATTAATTTGCTATAAACAGTTGGGTTTTGCTTTTTCGGAAATACTTATTCTGTATATCGGCCAAACTAATTGATCAATATTTTTGAAATAGTATTTAAAAGGGCTTGTGTGGTAACATCTGAACCTAAATATCGTTAAATTCAGAGATATCTTTTGAAACTTTCCGCACGCCGCCAGCACTGCCTATTCACACCTCGCCACCGGGCTGCTGGTTTTGGTAGACCGTCGACAAGCATGCATGCCGTGCGTACGTGCCCTTGCCTATCTTTTGCATGCATGGTATAATGCGATTTAATTGAATCAATGGTACTACATGTAATTATGTTTTTGTATATTTCGAACACTTTATTGCTCACAAAGTCATTTTCAAAGCAGCGGGTACGTGTATAGAATTATAATAATTATATACAGTTCCGTTTGTCTTTATTCTTCATATCGAAAGCGGAATGCGGCAATGTATATATCGGTCAACTGTAGAGGGCGATGTATTGTAATATAATCACAGAAATACAATATAGAAACAAATTATCCAGAGTTGTGCGATAATCTAACTCGATATGGATATAATCCAGAGTAAGTTGTGCATCCTTTATCATGTGTAGAGTGCATTGACCAACACGCTGTGGCGTAACTAATATGATTGATTAAATCTGTGTAGTCTTTGGTCTATCAATTTCACAAAAAGTCCACTCAATAATAGTAATTTGTCACACATTATTGTCCATTACAATTCAAATTCGTCGGTCACAGATGTGTTCAGCAATCTGTGACCGACGAGTTTCAATTGTTATTGACGATAATGTATGACAAACTATTAAATTTGACTGGACTTTTAATGAAATCGATCGACCAAAGACGACATTGAAGTTGGGATTAGCACATATTCCTCAGAACGAAATTGAAGTACAAAATTATAAAACTGAATGACCAAAGTGTGAAAATGGACGGGAAAACTTATATCTAAACAAATAAGTATCAGTGTATTACGAAGTTTTTACTTCAACGTACATAGATAGTAACTGCATTATCTATCTCCAGATGTAAACATTTTTGATAGCGCCGTTCCCAGAAGAAAAATGGAAAACGTATAATTTAACATAATTTAACATAATAGGAATTAATTTGAATAGCAGGTATATTTGATTGTTTCTTTTAAAAATCAATGTGATCCTCAGCCTAACACAAAGCGTGCCCTCTCTCGATAAAATATTTGTAGTGTTTGCCGTTGATAATTTCGATTCGCCAACACAGAGTGGGTGTAATACCATTTCAAGTTTTGTTTTATTTACCATGATACCACCTAACTGCTATCATGACTTGATAGTGGAACCATGAGTAAACAATCATATTTTACCTCCGCCTTGGAGGTTATGTTGTTGGTCCCGTGTGTTCGTGTGTTCGTGCAGCATGCAGGGAGATTGAAGTTAGCCAATCAAAATTCGAGCGTTGGCGGAGGTATGCACTCCGTAGCTTTCGCTAGGGCTAATGAATCGGAGATAGGCGCCGTCTTATGGTTATGTGCCAAAATTGGCACGGGAAGGACTTTAACTTTTTAAATTATAAGAACCATAATGCACAATTAGACGCGCGTACGAAGATGAAGAACGGGGTCCTACAGCGGGAGGCTGTTGCAGAACCCTCCAAAATGAATGTGTTGTTATGAATTTCAACATTTTCGTCCACATTTTATTTTTCCTACTATTGGAGATGAAGGGGGCGGGGGGGGGGGGGGGGAGGGGGGGGGGGGGTGGGTGCAGGAATAATTCCCAGATGGTATTAAGAAGTATCTTTCTCGTCTTCTTCTTAAATTGGGAATTCCATGTTTTTTTATGACATTATTTTCAATTCAAGGTTTTGATCATCTTGTTGCTCGACATTAAAGGGACTTAGTAACATTGTCCAAATCCTCAAAATAAAATTGTAATTCTAGCGGTTCCTTTATACCTTGTTGTATTCGTATTAACAATAAAATCATGGGACAGCTTTCGGTTTTTCAAATTTCCCTTTCATTACAAAGATATGTATGATTGAAGTATTTAGATAAGAAAATCTCCGGGCGAGATTTTCATCCCTGTACAAAGTGAATGCAGTGAGTTGGTGAATATCACCCAATATCACTTTGCATTTTCGCTCATTACTTGGCCATACATTGTCCATTTGACCTGAAATTTTCACACAATACCCTGAGGACATATGAGATAACAACAGTATACATTGCATCAACCATTCATCAGTTTTTGCACATCTCAACAAAGTTACTAGATCCCTTTAAAATGGCCGCTCACTGTTTTGGTTTACTTGAAATTGTTGAGGAAACAAACTTTTTCATGGCACACAATTCGACTTTCGCCCTTTTCTCCCCATAACACACGTGATGTCACCAGGGACAGCACAAATAGACAACCTGCGTCAATGTAAATCAAGCGTTGATATTGTACGTGCTAAAAGAAGATGAACCAACAAATAAATAGTATTAAACTTTTGTTCACATATTGGAGCTAAATACTAATATTTTACAACCGAAAATGTATGTTGCATATAACATCAACGTTTATACGATGAACAAGGAATTTGTGACGTTGTGTTTGTATGCATGCGTATAGACGTGTGTGTGTGTGTGTGTGTTTGTTCGGGTGAATGTGTATGTCTGTAATTTTATAGTCCTTTTTTGTTAATGAAGGACAGGGCATAACGAAAACAATTTGTACACGATGGACCTCGAAATACAGTAAACAATTGTAGTCTTCTGATGTTAAACAATTTATTGTGTGTGTGTGTGTGTGTGTGTGTGTGTGTGTGTGTGTGTGTGTGTGTGTGTGTGTGTGTGTGTGTGTGTGTGTGTGTGTGTGTGTGCGTGTGTGCGTGTGTGTGCCTACGTACGTGTGTGTATGTATGTGTGTGCATGCGTTTGTGAATGTTTGCGTTTGTGGGTGGTATAGGCAACAATTAGGTCAATCAGTTTAAATTATGGCGAATATTTCTAAAAATATGTTTATTTAAGAATGTTCACATGTACAGTATATACAACTTGCGTTTATACATTCGGTCATATGACAGATGAATATTGTTGAATATAAATTATATACTCTTTCCTTTATTTGTAAAATCTGTAAAAGTACTTCATTTATAAATGTTTTTTACGGAAACGTCCAATTCGAGTCTGTGCCACACGAAAACTGTTACATTAACTGATTGTAACCACAATAAATATGAACTACATACGCTTAACCTTCTCAGAAAAGAAATATTTTGTATTTATTTCTGTCTGGTCCTATGGAAACGGAATGATTTAATTATTATTCTACTGAGTGACATTTGTGCCGTTTCCCCAACGGTCATGATTCAGAGCAAAGCGGAACGGCGCGTCACAGCCGGCCGAAGATCCGGGCAGGATACAAGTCAGCGATCGGATACATTAGGCAAAGAATCGATTACAGGTAAATATAAAATGCATGAAAAATAGGTCTATCGCATTTGTATGGCTCGTTAGAGCCTGTTACCATCACGCGACAAAACGATTAAATGTTGAATTTTACCATCACCCGTCAACATTGACAATTAGGACCCGGAATTAGAACCTATTTAAAATTAGCACAATGTATCAAAGACATAGTTAACTTTCCTGTATAATTATATACCTACGGAATAATCCCATTTACAAATCGAAATCATTATGACCTTAAATGTAATTATTAACTTTGCCGTGAGACAAATTTCAAAACTGTTTGATTCGAAGGTGAAATGTAAGTATTATTATTTTGAGTCTGTTAAAATAGTAGTTTTTTTTATGAAAGTCCTTAAAGGAACTACAGCGTCAAGTTGGCCTAATTTTCTCTCTATAAGCTCTCTATAAGTAATCTTTTCTCAAGAAAAAGAATTTGGCAGTCATTTCCCATGAAATCAATCAATTTTTGGGTAAATAGGAAATATCTAATTGTCCTGGGAACGCCCCTTTTAAATCGCCAAAATGTGACGTCATCTAAATAACTTCGCCCCATAGTCTCTGTACACGACGCCTCTCTAAATTCTCTAGATGACGTAAGCCGATGAATTGTCAATCACATGTCAATCACGCTGCTGATTTTGGACCCTAAATGTGGGCGGGACGTAAACTGGCTGCTAAGTGAGATTTGGCATCAGAAAATTGGCCTAAATTCTCAACTGTGTTTACTTTCATGGATTTTTTTTCCGCGCGGCAGACCTAGTTTAGAAGTCATCAACTATGGAATAAGTGCCAAAATACGTTGTATTCTTTTTGGTATCATAAAATACGTCGACTAATACAAAATATATCCGCCCATTCCAATTGTATTTCTCTCATGGCACTTATCCATCAAGTACCTTTCATCATTTAGGGGTCTTAACATAACCCTAGGGCCCTAACCCCAAGGTACTCTTCGGGACCCCTATCCATCCAAAATGATCCGAATATCGAGATCCGCAGCTATACTGTCAATGACTATCATAAGAATAGCCATTATTTTCAGATGGTATCTCACCCAGTGTGTCATTTATAGACTATAATCATAGCTTCAAAACTTCGTGATCTCTCTTTATCTGTCGATAAGACTAGAAGTTACGCGAATTCTGCACATATTATTCAGTTACAGCAAGCAAAAATTCCAGCGTTTAATTTCCCTTTAAATTGAATTCCATGCCAATGTCATGGCAGCTTATTTTTATAAGGCTTTTGACTGACATTACACCGGACTCGGAGGAAAATATTATAGATTGCTACAAAATACATGAAGACATATCACTGTTAAATTATGATGCTATCGCCCTCTGTCGTTAAGTAATGGCATAAATTGAATTCCCTGCAAATGTCATTGCGTCCGGAAATAAAAGGCTTTGGACTGCATCGGACATGTGGATGAACAAATTGTAGATTATTGCAAAATACGTGAAAACAGGGACTTGCAGCTTGGCTGCACTGGCTGAGACAATGAGGCAGAAATTAAGGATTTATAATTAATTGACCGACTTGTATGTGTCATCTTTCTACGAACTGAGCAAAGCCACCAATGTGGCTATAGGATAGTGTGTTCCATAGAAAGAAAAGTGTTCATAAAACGACTAACGTTCCAAAGTTCATAATTATTATCATTTATTTCGTTTCAATATGTCACAGATAAAAGGGTGAATTTTAAGTTTAAAAAGAGGTTAAAACAAAAAGCTGTTGGAAATCCAACGTAGCTCCGCGCATGATGAAATAAGACAGCGTACATACAGTATACAGAGTATCAGCGCGCTCTGTGGTAAATATGATGATATCGCCCTCTGTCGTTGAGCGATATTTTAAAATGATTTCCTTGCCAATGTCATGGATTTTGATTGACATATCAACATATGGACAGGGCACTATCAAAATAGCGATGAGACGTAACGGTACCAACTGAAAACGTCATGTCATGGATTTGGATTGACATTATATCGGTTGAAAGTATAAACGCAAATCGATAAATATAGAAATCAGTGAGGCATGAGGGGGGATGTCACAAGGAATTTACAGTTTACGTTCTATACGCCATTGCCTGACATGTTTTTATCATGACCCCATAAGCATGATAAGTAGGAACATTAATAACCACATACAAGGCAGTACACATTCCTCTATTTACATAGAATATTTTCCTCCGTTAATTCCTATACTCAATATTCAAGACCGGTTAAAGAACAAAAGTCAAATGAGGAAAATTTGTAAAAGAGAAGAGCTGTTAAAGTTAAAGGGATAGTTGAGTATTGGTCAAATTTAACTTTAATAACCAAAACCTACATCATTACGGTACACACTAACAGTTATAACTCCACCATGCTCGAAAGGTATACACAATTACAAACGACTAAGTAAAAACCCTGTTATCATAAAAAAAAGAGCCGTTACAACTCAAGAGGGCGCTCTCTAAGAACTCATTGGTTTTAGCCATTTTTTCATACAAAATTGTGCATTTGATGTTTTCAATAGAGATATCACCAACAACTATTTAAAAACCTATTTAGATTTTTTTTCAAAGTAGTCTATAAGCATCTTTTGTATTTTTATAAAAAGTCAAAATGTCCCCCGGCCGGTAGACTTATGAATAAAATATCTTGAAATCAAAATGTTCAACTATATGAGAGCATTTGAAAGGGCAGGATTCTCATTTTACATGATTGTTTTATTCAAGGAACTTTCAAATGGAATTAAAACCAACCAATTTAGTGTCAAGGGGCATTTCGGGAACTACCAATACTCAAATGTACCTTTAAAGTCTAAGTTAATTTATATTTCCCATGAAAAACAAAATGTGTATACAATGTATACAATATCACTTATTTCACAAGACATACGACAGGTCACGTGCTCACCGTCCAGAGCCGTGTCCATGCATTACTATTTGTTTTGTGATGACGTATATAATTTATGATACTGTTTATTCTGTTTCCATAGTAGTCAACGAAAAGGAAAGCGAAGTTATGGAATTATGATCCACCTCAAAACCTGAAGTCTTAATTAATTAGTATAGATGTGATTATTATAATCTGTTTGAATGTATACTGTTTATAATTTTGTCAAGGAAGTGTCGCCTTTAGGTGTCTAGCAGACGCTAGTTATCGTGACAACCAAAACAAGCAACGGCATGATTTTACAGAATTGAAATGATATTATACGTAAATAATTATGCTATTCCACAAATGGGCGGGGTCGTAGGAAGGGATGAAAGTTATTACCTCTCTCGTGTACTTTTATCTTTGCATAAACATTTGTGACCGCCTCTGGCGCAAACAGACTCGTGTCGGCAGTTCATATTTGTGCAATATTGTGCTTATAAAATAAACATATGTATTCATGTTCACACGTCAGCAAAAATTAAAATCACCAAAATTAAACAAAATATTAACATTTGTCATGATTATTTTTTAAAATTAAATATAATGATTAGTTCTGTTAATTAATACAGCAATGTCGATGTTGATGTTTATGTAAAATGAGCCTGATTTAGAAAGAGTCGGTCACATGTCCCGCGAACCAGATGGACAGTGTTATATCTTCCTGGCTGGAGGACCTCGGTGGCACGATCCTGAAGGATCAGATGGCAAGTCAAACATGTCAAAACTGCGTACGAATGTTGTAACTCATCGAATAATTGGCTGAGTAATGACACGTAGTGGCATAGCCATGCAAACCCAGCCGGGGACCAATGTTGGGACGGGGGTGGGGCGAGATATTATTTTGTTTTGCCGATAATGTTGAATTCATTTCGATCAATAATTTGTTTTATTGCTCTGGCTGTATTACTTATGACAATGTTTGTATTTTGCTTTTGTGAAACTTCATTGTATTTTATGATTTAGATATACGAACATAAATTATACATGGCATGAATGAGATGAGCTCAGATAATGATGCCCACGTGTGGAGTTGGGAAGTTTACCTTAAGCCCAACACGAGAACAACAATGCATGATGTGCTGGTATTTTTTAATAATAATAATAATAAACCATTTTTATATAGCGCATAATCACAAAAAATAAATTTAAGTCTCTAAGCGCTTTAAAGGATTGAAAATATAAAAATAGAATAACAGACAGGGAGCGAAGAAAAGACAAAGTGAAATGAAAAATGACACCTCTGCTGATCACATTCATGGGAGGAGGGGGCACTAATTGGAGGAGCAAAGGCATCCACAGGAGGGTAATTCACACCCATTGTCCTCCCTATATGGCTACGCCTTCGATGACATGGGGTCCCTGCTAACGATTAACTGAGCCGGTCGTTCGCTTCCGCCGTTTGGATTTTGGTTAATGGTTAATGACATTTTGACTAGCAAGTATGGGACCACCTGGGACTAAGGGCCTCAGTTCATTTTTAGCAATATACCCACCGATCTAACAAAACAAACAACATAATACTCATGATATATGTGTATAGATTATTGACTGACGTTTTATTTTCAGACCCTTCGTACATCAATTTACCCAAATGCAACAGTCTCGTATGATCTTGGACAATAACGTGCGCATGTACATACACACACACACACACACACACACACACACACACACACACACACACACACAAACGCAAATAAGTACAGTACAACATCATTGGATTTACGAATATAAGATGGCATCTCGGTGGCGTCGTCTCATCTAGATATGTATATCGATGGAATAGACCTACCATGAATGGCAGGGAACACAGAAGTTACAGGGAAACATGGATTCAACAATAATACATATAATGCTGAAGACCCATTCAAATTCATCACATAAACACTACTATAGATACACTGTATATATCATAGTCATTCTTAGTGGGATTGTACGAATTCGTGACCATTAAATTATTTGCTTGTTATACGCTATATTCTTATTTATATACTTTAATTGATGTTTGTTGTAATGTGTAATTGTGTATAACGTGTATCTTAATTGTCTATGTAATCATTCATGTAAACTGAACTGTTTTAGACTATGGACATTTTGTTCAGTCTTTTACATACCGGAATAAATAAAAAATGAATAAATAAATAAAATGACATATTCAGCCGTATTGTATTATTGAGGGGAGGCTTAAACAATCCACTATTAAACCAACCTAAACTATACATTTGTTTGTTATCATAAAAAACCCATTAGCATACATTTGTCTTTAGTTCTTTATTGATTATATTATCACAAACCCTTCAACCTACATTTTCATTATTGTTTAAATGATTATCAAAGATAAGAAGTTTGAAGGATTTCTTGGGGGCTACCACATAAGTGACTGACCTATTAAGCTCGGGAGAGGTGTATTTATGGAGTGACAGTCTTATGAGCACCATATGACTATCACATTAAAAACAAATCAGACAAAATCGTAGGACTATCGTAGGGTTCCCCCTACGATAGTCCTATACGATTCTCTCTGATTTGTCCACAATCGGCGTAACAGCACCAACAGTCGTTTGAAGCCGAACATTTTAGAATATGTTCAAGACTCTACGACAAGGCTGCATGTACAATTATATAATGTTCCGTCTCCATGGTCGCAAGTCTCATGAATTTCGCACGACACACCTACGACTGAATGAATTACCCTAATGTAATGTCGTAAACCCTTCTTAAACCTGTTGTATACGATACTTTGACTTGGGCTTACCATGCCTACATTACCTTGTAGCCCGAGCTGATGTTTAGAAGATTAATGCGAAGCTATGACAGACGGCTATCTTTGGAATCTTAACGAATGCTAAATGCCAAGGTTTCTTACATAAGGGACTGACTTTGCTTGCCAACATACTCACAAATGGTAAATAGCTCATAATCATTTCCCCGCAATTGTCAAGGTCAGTGACATACTTGAAACGTATTTCTGATTTATAATCATTACCTCCGAGAGAACTGTACGACAAACAAACTGTCATTGTTTTGAAGAAACTTAGTTGAAACAATGGCTGGATCGATATAAAGGGGTCGGGAAAGGTGAAAGCACCGGGGCGCAATGGAAATATAAGTTAAGCCGAGCCAACTCGAGTCAACTCGAGGGAATCCCAACCCTTACATTTGATAGACAGACAACAATTGAAGAGGGATCATCCTTTTACGGGTTTTCCTATTTTTATCCAAAATAGGGAATTCGCACGGGAGGAAAATTCTATCTCTGTCTTCCCACCGCAAAAATAATACGATTCCCGACCGATAAAATTATGAGAATTGCATCGAATTCAGCGATTCTGAAAATAGCGCTCGAACCATTTCCGTTGTTCTAGGATTTTGATCTAGCAATTTCAACTACCTGCTGCGTATATCGGGTGTCTAAATGCATCCAAGGATAATATATATATATATAAATGTATATATTTGAATTGCCCAACGTAGACTACTTCAGGAGCTAGGTGAATCATCTTAATATTCCTTGATGGCTATAAGGATGTCAAACAATTATAGCTTCATGGTTTTGTAAATAAAAGAGGCACTGGCTGTACATGTTGAGCTGAAAAGAATTCTTAAAATACCTTCGGTGGCTTTGTGCAGATCACATCTAATGGGAACCATGGAAAAAGTAGAAATACAGGCTGACCTCTGACATCCTAAGGGTTCAAACTTCTTCAACTCCGGGCTTTAATTGTTTTTAATTTCAATATGAAGAAGCACTTTTCAAAGAATTATATAGCACTATTTATGCGTTCCTTCCATCGCATTGCGTGGCTATAGTGTAAAGTGGCCTAGTTATACAAACAATATTGGCAACAATGTTCAAGGTCTGAACATCTATACATGTGTATGAAATCACTACATCGCAACGTTTATCCACAAAATACGAAGTCGGTTACTGTGGTTCTCTTGATACACTGATTTTGCTCTATTTGGCAATGCTTTGTTTTTGCCAAAACTTAACCAAACCTATATCGTTTGCCATGGCATTGTAACTGAAATTTATACCTCGCTCATCTAAGAAATAATTTGAACATGAGAACGATGTTATCCCCAGTACGATCAAAAGGTTGCTGGGGACCGCTGGGATGAGGGGATGTCAACAATCCTATTGAAACGAAAATATCACCTTTACAATCTTGCCATGGCTTTTACATGCAGAAGTAGAAATGCAAAAGGGTGAATGACGTTACTTGGTTTAAAGATCTATTGCTGTTTTGGAAAACGTTGACAAACTTTTGGCCCCCCACGAAACGGTTACAATTTAAATGAAGTATCAATATGATATAAAACATTGACATCGTAACACGTGCTGATTGTGTTTTCCTTTGCGATAGCGAAGTCGTCCGCTTGGGTGATAAATGCCAATAATCACCGAACGGGTTGAAACCAATATTTTTTTAGAGAGCGCCATCTTGAGTTGTAACGACTCTGTTTTAATGATAACAGGCTTTTTACTTAGTCATATGTGATTTTGGATTCATTTCGAGCATGGTGGAATTATAACTATGAGTTTGTAATGTAATGGTGCAGGTTTTGGTTACTAAAATTCAGTTTGACCAAAACTGTACCCTCTTTACAAAAACTCAAATAACCCTTTAAATAGCATTGATCGAGGAATGGCACAAATGGGATTATAATGGATGATAGCGTATGCAACATTCTACCAATCTTATTCCGATCAATCAGAGTTCCTATCTACCTGTCTTATTTATTTCGTATTTGTTACGATTTTGTAAATGTTTTTTTTTCCAGGGGGCGTCAGGAAAGGCATATGGACACATAGGAAAAAGGTAAGCTGCTCCCTAGCGATTGCAGGAACGGTATCAGGAAATGGTAATACAAACAAGACGGTTTCAAACTTTCGAATGAATCTTTCGTATGTGTCTTTTGCATTGCATCACAAAACACCTATTCAGTGCTCTCCATCGATCCCTACTTGCTTATCCATTCACCACATTCTTGATCCCAGCAAGATCAAATAACTTGTGTCCAACATTTCTTTCGTCATTTCGTATAAGGCAGGTAATCGTTACCACAGTTTATCTTTTTGGATAGTACCCCTCCCCCCAAACTGGACACCACACCCTTACAATGGTACTATGACTTTGACGCCATATTGATTATCACCTGATCATCACGATAATCCCGTATGCAGGGGTGCTCAATATCGTGTGTGCGGCAAAGCGCTAATCCCCCGCAGAGCCCACAATTTGACGACATCAGGCGCACAACCTGTCAAGAAACATACCTGGTTAAACACGCCTGTGCCTGATTTTCTATTAAGGGAGATTTTTATATCCATTTTTAAAAATTGTTTACAATATTTTGATGAGGCACAAACCTAGCACTCAGTCCTGCTAGCACTACATAGTTGTTGATGGGTGGGGCGATTGTAATTTCCTGTTTCTAAAACGGACTATAAAGCAAATGTCGAGATAAATCCTTATTATATGGTTGTACCTGTCTTGGCTTAAATCTATAAGAGCTGACGAAAACACTTTTGAAACAATATTTTAAAATGAAAAATCAATGAAAATTAGAAATCTACACACCCTCATTATATGATGTTTTGGCTTAAATTTACCAGAATAACATGGTTAAAAGACTGACGAAAACATTTTGGTGACGTAGAACACAGTTTATTTTGTAGAGCTCAGTTGGTAAAAGTGTAGCATTTAAAATATTTGTATTATCACGTTAAAGTTGTGACCATTTAGATACAGGTACTTCAAAAATAAGATTGAAAATTTAACTCAAATAAACAAGCACACCCTAAAGTTGAATTCCGATCTGTATTCAAACTGCAGATCTTCAAATTGGCAAACCTGCATCGTACGACCTTCTCTCATTTGGTGTTGTTATAGAATCTCCGGACTCCAATCAGAACTTATTACAGTGTAGACAGCCACATTTACCACCAAATCTCATCTACTCAACCTATTATAGTTTGACGTATACTGTAATATGCTAAAACCCTTTGTATTAAGGTCGTTATATCATGTATATAACTTGAAAAAAAAGTCCCTCGCATTTCCCCGCTACCTGAAGAGGAAACCGTTCATCAGTCCCACTCATTGCGAATAATGTAGGTTGATTAGATGGTGACATACTCGTTTTGTCGGTGCATTTACTTGATAGGCCTACCTCCTATCATTATGTATATTTAAGATATTTTAGCTTGAGACGCAATATCCCGACACTACTGGACACGCCCTTGAATATGATTGCCCAATTATGGAGGGGAAGATTAACGCCAGGTAAAAAATATCATAGTACCATCGTTAAATAAGCACTCAATTAATTCAGGTTTAGTGAATCTATATTTGTAATGTTGGTTGTTAACTCAGTCAAGTATTTATAAACAAACTCTCGACAGATAGGTACCTGGTCCCATCTGAAGATAATGGGATGTATTTGCGTTTCATACATTTACTAAAAAGCTTTACGCATAATCTCGAAATTCGGAACAATCGTGAAACATTACAAACAAAACATATAACGACAAAAAAGGGGCCAACAGGCGGTGGTAATTATGCCAACTTGTACTACTTTGGTAGATCATACGATATTTTAAAAGATATAGTACCGTTTCAAATTGGGGTAATGGCTTTTTTAGTAGGTCTAATAGTGTAATACATCGCCTTGATTGCTTCAAGGTCTGTCAATTTTGGTCATATCCTGCAAAGAAAATGGCTCATGTACAAAACTGATGACGTTTGGAAGGTGTATACAATTAACGTGTGTGTATAGTTATACATAAGTGTTCGCGGGTGGGTATGTGTGTCTGTGCAGAAATTAGTGTGTGTGTGTTTATTTGTTTGCATGTGCAGTTTGTGAGTGTGGGTTTTTTTTAGCGTTGTTTTTGTTGTGTGATAATTTGCCTTTGATACACTTTTTTTAATTATTATTTTTTTTATTGTAGATGTATGTTTGTGCATTACAAAATTGTCTTTACTAGTCTTTCCATTATGACAAGGGCAGCAGATTGCACAAGTAATGTAGAAATGTGTGTATATTATAAGCTTATTTGTACGCGTGTGTGTGTGTGTGTGTGTGTGCATGTGTGTGTGCGTGTGTGCGTGTGTGTTTGTATGTAGGGTTGTATGTGCGTTTTATACGTGTGTGGGTTGCACGGTTATGTGTCTATTGTGGATGCAACAACATTTTGTATGTGAAAGATGTCTTTGCAGAGTGTGTAGTGCACAGGGTAAATGTGCAAATGTAGGTATGTGTGTGCGCGTGTGGTTAGTGTGAGTGTGTGTTTGTATGTGCGTATGTTTTTCTTGCATGGATATGTTTCTCTGAACAATATTGTGGATGCAACAACACGTATGTGACAGAATGCCTTTACTAGTCCCTTCCTTATGACAGGGGTATTGTACAGAGCAAGGGGTAAATATGTAAATGTGGTTAAATGTATGCGTGTTTGTATGCGTGCGTGTGTGTGTGTGTGTGTGTGTGTGTGTGTGTGTGTGTGTGTGTGTGTGTGTGTGTGTGTGTGTGTGCGTGTGTGTGTGTGTGTGTGTGTGTGTGTGTGTGTGTGTGTGTGTGTGTGTGTGTGTACATGTAACAGATTGCCAACCCTACTACACAGTCTTTTATTACTGAATTTGTTGTCAACCGGCAACTATCGTACAACAAGCACATGTTGGTATTTTCTGAAAGTATGGGTCCTAAATATATCACATACACAATTCTCCAATCTGTGTATACACATCTAAATTATTACATTTTGTCGGACAAAAGTCCAAGTATTAATTATTGATATGATACGGTATTAAATGAAATGTAATCCATCGATCTGTCTCGTTCATTTAAGTATTTGTGTGGGTATGTACATGATTGTGTTTGTCTGTATAATGTGAGCTTGTATAGCTTGCTGATCGAGGACAGAACACATACTTATCCCTAGCTTAGGTGTTTCCTTTGTAAAGTCTAATATTAATATAATTGTAATTCTAATTGTAATTCGGCACGTGCGTACTTATTTTGTTTATGTGTGTGCTCGTGTGTTTTGGTGTGTGTATGGGTGTATATACTCACGCACGCGCGCGTGTGCATGGGTGTGTAATGGGGGGGGGGGGGGGGGGGGGGTTGGTAGGGTTCATGAAGATTACCTTCAATTATTTATGTTTATGTAATGCACAGACCTAATCAGGAAGTACCCATTAAGTTCAAAATGGCCACCAAAATACATATCGTCTACCTAAACATGCATGTATTAACAAGTAGTACACTTTTAATACAATTTTGAGTTTTTCCCGTGGATAGTTGTAGCTGAATCACAAATCCTAAGTTAAGTGCAATTGTAACATGGGAACATAATTCGATTTATATATATTTAAACGTCATTTACTAACTGTATTGGAATAAATAAATAAAGGAGAAAATGGTCTGCTGACTGGAGCCAATTTGCCAATTGTGGAGACTGGGTATAAGCAGTCTCCACAATTGGCAAATTGGCTCCAGTCAGCACAGGTCTATTTGTCTTTACCTATCATGCCTATAGCTACCTGGTCAATTTCCGGCCAGACTAGTTCACCGGCTAGTTGCGCCAGTGCCAACGGCATCTGCCCACTTTAGGCCAATAAGGTAGCCGTATTACATGTATAAGGAAGTTTATTATAAACCGGGGGAGAGGGAGGGGGGAGGGGGGCGGGGGGGGGGGGGGGGTGGTTGGCTGCGATGCGACAACGTGAGACTAGTCCACTCGCAAATCGTGACATTGCCGATGGCTATTGCCCACTTTTGGCGAATCAGGCTGACCCTAAAATAGCCTATAGGACAGACAAGTTAGTGGCGAAGCAAGGATCAGACCAGGCGGGGAAAACGAGGGGGGCTAGATATCCAATATAGACCCGTGGGGCGTCGCGAACCACGGTTGCAGTTCCATGAAAACCTGTGCATGTGTGTGTGTGTGTGTATTTGTGTGTGTGTGTGTGTGTGTGTGTGTGTGTGTGTGTGTGTGTGTGTGTGTGTGTGTGTGTGTGTGGGGGGGGGGGGGGGGTACACATAGGGCAGAGAAGGGGTGAAGTGACCGGCTTACCGTCTGATAAGCGAACATGAAAATACAATGATAATAGAACAAAGTAACTTCTAAAAGTTTAAATTGGGGGCGGCGAAAATTTTGTAACTGTACCTATCCCCACGGGGGCAATTTCCCCATTTCCAGGCATCAGCTACGCCATAGAATTAGCACCATGTCAGATGTCGCGTTTGTGTATCGCGGTCATTTTCGGCCAACAAGGAATAGTACGGCGCTCGCGGTGGTGGGATGCATTCATTTACGGTCATTTTCCGCCTGACCACCATCAATCGAAGAGAGAGTAGGCCTACTTCAATTAGCCCAATGATTCAGTCTTTTCTTTTATACTAATCAAATTACTTTTAATCATATAAAATCAGTATTGATTGCGTATTGCGCTGTGTTATTCACTTTATCATGATAATTATGTTTAGAATCATGGTATTCAAGTTTTAATTAAATGTTTAAAAACAGTATTTATCATTACCAAATATCTATTGAAGGCATTATTCATTGATTGTTTGCATTGGTGCTACTGTATTTGGAAAATAATTTCAGTTAATTACAGGTACTTAAATGGGGAAATCATCAATCATGTTTACTAATTAGTTGATTTTTAAAACATTTAAAGTTTTCATGCACAAAGCAACAAACATTTGGGAATTTCATTTTGGAATTAGATTGTTATCGTAGACAAATGTTAGATTGTGAAATGTAATTAAAATATAATAATAACACAGGCTGTTGTAATGACAAGAAACAACTAAATAATGGCTTTAATTGATATACACGTGTGTTCCTGACATGACATCTGTTTATTTATTTCTCCCGGTGCAAATACCATAATTCGGATGACATTCTTAGGCGTATTAAGTTTTTCAGAAAAATCTCGTTTAACAAGGAGAAAATAATGTCACGGTTAATTCCGTTTAATCCAGGAACTTAGTAACGACAGTTTCCATAAACATGTTTACATTTTAAGGAGAACGCCCCGTCTCCAATCAATCTTTCAAACAAATCTTTGATAGAGAACATAAAACACATTATTGAAGACATCCAAGAAACATATCCAACAAACAGTCGCACGTAATTACTATCATACGCTAACCTACGCTAACCAGCTGAGGTTGTTGTTGCCATGGAGACTGATAATTTTAAAAGTGGAAATAAGTGATGTGCGTTATACATAAACAAAAACAAAATTATTATCCTTAACCCATTCTTGACTGGTTTTGAGAATACGCGGGATTTGGTTTATAAAGAAGTGTATTTTATACCCAAATCAAATCGTGATGAATAGGTTAATGGTTAAACTCTTTGTGAGATTAAAATTATGTTCTAATGTACTTTGCTTTTCTTCTGCTCGTTATATAAATGTATGTATACTAGCCAAATCAAATCGTCTTGAATGAGTTTTAATGGGTTACAATCTTTGCGAGTATGAAAATATGCTTTAATTTTCTTTGCTTTGGTGCTGCCCGCTCATTGGGCCAAGTATCAGACGAGAATTTCCTCCCGACTTCATAATTATAATTTAATAAACATGCTGCGTTGGATGAACAGGAAGACATACGTAGCCTTGATCAAAGCCATATGAACTATAATCCATATAGACCTTCTCATGTCCTTCCTCATTTCAATAGGTGATCACGCATCCTAGATTTTATTAAGTTCAACACTTAACATGCCCCAATATTAAATCATGCGTAATGCACGATGGTTATTTTGAATATTGGTAGTGAAAGAGTTAGCAAGAGTATGCTGTTGGAAATACCTACCCAGACGTTTTAAATCTTAAACTCATCTCTCAAGTATTCAATACAATGTTAAGTGACTTTTTAGACGGACCATCTTATCTTTTTCTTTGTAGCGACCTTTACGTGATTGTCGTCATTATTTTTGAGAAACTTACATTTTCCCTCAACTTGCGTACACACTACAAAATCATAATGCACAATGTTGAAGTTTGTATTTTTAAAATTTATTTATGCCATGTCACTTATTTGTATTTATGTGCAAATAAGCAAATTGTATACAAATATTGCATAATTATTCTGTTTTGATTTGAACTCGAAAGTACAATTTGCTAAAATTTAAGAAGAACATAATTTATCATAATATGTCATTATATCAGTTTATCGTAATCCTCATGATTAATTCATCGATTATCTGTTTATTTACACTAACAGCTGAGGTTAGAACTCGGCAGTAATGAAAATCAATTTGCTGTTGTTCTGGCTTCGTAAACTAAGTATGTATTTATTTTGATCTGATCCTTGTTGAAATTAGTTTATTAGTAACCATGCCAATGTATTATTTTAAATTATAACATAATGTTCCATGACAAGTATTTCGTTGAATTTTGTTTGTATTCATGTATAGACGGATTTGGATTGAAGACTTAAGTTGCGAAATTCAATTGCATGGATATGCTTGACGGAGTTCTTTAAACAAATTTACATCATGAATGAAGATGATGTGCATATCCGTTGTATGATTTATGGCGCAGTTTTACGTGACATTCACGAATATGCAAGGGAGATGTTACATTTAATAGCGGAAGGAGCAAGCATAGCTTATCAAGTTAATACTTAGCAATATTTTCGACCATATCGATTTAGTTTTATGGTGTCATGTTTTATTCGTGTCTGCACCACATACATTCATTTTATGAATATGAAACAGATAGCTGCTTGTTTTTCCTTTAATAACAAGCCAAGTACACATAACTTGTAATTACACAAATGTTCTGTCAGAACATTTTTTTTAGAAGGGGGCATGATAGGAACCATTTGGCCTGCCTTAATTGAAAACAATATCAGCCAATGACAGTTATCACTAAAATGTACAACACGCAACAAGGCCAAATTAACCATGTTAACTATTCTTTCGTCTGTTTTTTCTTCTTCAAGGAATCTTACTTGCATGTCTGCATGTACTTCAAATATCGTGTTAACTTGAATTGAGACTATTATAAGTTGGATTAAGATTTCAAGCGAGCGGATTATGATAGGAAGGTGCAGAACCGTAATATTGCCCTCGGTTGCAAGCGCGGGCTCTCCAACCCATAGGGGTGATTCAAGTTTCGTAGGAAACCGATGTTTCCTTATAACTCGGGGCACCAACTTTCAGAGATAAGTTAATTGGAGGTCAACCCGTTACAACTGCTTGCCTTTGACTTATATCATTATCTGCACTACTATTACTCTCTGTCTTAATTGTTAATCAGCGATTCGGGAATTGCAATTTGTACGTGAGGCCATTATATTTGACAAACCATAAGGTCGGACAAATGAAGTTCGGATATGACATCATTATTATTCCTTCGCAGTCACGACTGTTTGTACGTATAAATCGATATCATCGTAATTCTTACAAGTGAGCATAGTTTTGAAGCTCCTTATAGATACATAAACTGGATACCTACATGTTTTTATTTCATAATGGCTCTAGTACAATCATGTCAATCAATCCGAAATATTGGTTACGGTAATGTATGCGAAGCTTCATTTATTCAGTCTTCTTAAACAAAAACACTCTGGCCCCATTCAATGCAAAGCGCTATTACCTCACTTGTTTGGTGTAATCAATTGCTCGTTGTTATCACGGATTATGACATTTTGAAATCATTTGTGAACGATAATGTTGTTTGCAATATTCTAAACACTGATATTGTTAGCAGTTCTGTCTAACCGTATCTTCAAATTAGTTCAATAACGATTTCCAACAAAATGATAATGTATCATGATTGTTGAATTAAGAAGAAATTATGTTTGACTGTATTTGGCTTATTCGATTGTTGATACTACTGATATCGCGCAGTGCCAGCTGGTTTATAATTCAATTTCGACATACATATTAGAATTCAATGGATTCCCACCCTATCATGAATAATTATTCCAACATAACAAGTTTCATCTGATTTCCTTCCATGTTTACTGAGCACAATATGACACTGAGCGCAGCATTTGAGTTTTTTAAAGTAAAAACAAAAATCGAATACGATGAACTGCGTAACAAATACAACATCGTATAGTCAAATTAAAGAGGATATAATTTAAAGCAATATATTATTGTTGTATTACTATTTACCTAACAGACGATGCACACATGTTGACTGAAGTGTGACATGAATTTAATTTGTTGTATGAAAATAATAGTGAACTTTGGGGCTTGGAAAGTTATGCTCAACAACGATATTTCGTTATGAGAATTATGTGAAACACAATGATGGTAACATTCACTTTTCTCATGTTATTATAATACTGTAAAGTGATACATACTTATCATAAGCGAATCTCAACATTAAGTGTATAATAACGATCTTAAAGGATGATTCTAAAACATAACCGTGGCCGTTGATCAGGAGAGAGCAAAACGTTTTTTGGTAATCGAATACTAAATCGATGACAGACTGGGATTGACTATGGATTTGGAACGGCTTATCCAATAATGCATGGTAAGTCGTTAAGACACAGACATTTGGAAGGGGAGGGGTTGAATAAGTAGGAAGCCCAGACACTTTGAGATATGTACACGGGAAGGGAAAGGTAGACAGGTAGAAAGGGTGGGGCAAGTTCTAGAAAATGGATGGATTATATTACCAGGGAAATCTATCATCAACGAAATTGCAAAGGAGACACAGTTTACAAATATGCAACGGTCCACCGCCGACTACTAACCCAAGAAAAATATCCAGTTTGAATAGACACATCCATTTATGCCCAAGGAAAGAAATCGAAGATTAATTAAGACTCAAACGAACCTGATGATTATCTATACATTGGTACATGTGGCTGATAACATATTTATGAAAATGGTATAACATCGATAGAGTATTATGGAACGTAACCGAAACGTATGTTTAGAAAGACAGCATATACCCAGTTTCACTTCTTATATCCATATTATCAAGACACTTTTAGTTTAACTGAGAACAGTCGTCATATCCAACGAATACAATTTTGAAAAAAGGTAATAGACTTCTACAGAGAGAATTGCCACATATAGAGTATGCAACTAATTTTGGGATGAAACCTTTTCTTCCTAAAGGAAGAATATAATTAAAATATAAATGGTGTACCTAAAAGGTAACATAATCCCGCGCGAATGTTCGTCCCCACTCTGCACTGTTTAAAGATATGAATATAACGTGATCCATTAACTTAATAAGATTTTTTACTAAAGTAATATTTGAGGCTTAAATCATAATTTTGTAAAGCGCCTAGAGATCATTTTATATTAGGCGCTATATAAATCTAATATATTATTATTATTATTATTATTTACCAATTTCATTGTAATATCCTTGACAATGCTATGTGAGATTTTTTTTAATACAAAATGAATGTTTACTTAATAGTGAAAACAGATCTATGTCTGATTTTATCATAATCATTCGCGTGAAGTATCCGAACTCGGATATTACGGACGATTGAGTACCCGAATTCGGATACACTTGACTACGGTCGAAAGCGTCCATAGACACTTTCAAATTCAATCTGAAAAATGTCCATATTCAGGGAGACATTTGGAAAATTAAAACCGTTTCATTCTCGCTCCAAGCGATTTTGGTTGAATTTTACAAAATTAATGGATCATTTTAAGAAATACATGTAGTGTAGTAGTACCATACAGTATATACTATAGGGTTTGATGTTGCGTATAAAGACGTGTTGTCCCTTCATCGGGAAACTCCCCCTCGCCCTTCGGCCTGTCTCTGTCGACCATGGACCCGCCATCGACAAACGGAAGACACATGTCTCTGTGAACAATTTATCACATTTCATTCGAACAGGTGGCGTCGCAATATCAGCGGTTGTCATGGTAATTGCGAATGATTGTGAGTGATGGATTAACGGCAGCAATCTTGCACGTCTCTTCAAATGTAATATTTTCAACTGAACTACAACATGTTTAAAGGCTGTAATGAACATTGCAGACAATCCGATAATTCCGATTTAATATGTTGTCTTCTGTAATCTGATTTTTGTTTCTGTATTATGAAAATTTAGACTGTTACATATAGTACGGGTAAACGATTGAAAGCAATTAATTCATCTAAATAAAGTAATGTTTTAAAATTACGTAGTAAAAGTTTCTTACTTTAAGCAAAGATACTGTGTCATATCTGTGTGTGACATCTTTTGAATCGTGTTAATTGATAAGCAACTTCAATTTTTAGAAGCAATACAAATCTCAAATTCCAAGGCAGACGTGGCAATGAACTTTAAAATATTGGTGTCAGGATCACTCGAGCTTAATTGACCCATATCGAAAGCACTGCTTGCCCCTCGGCCACGGACGGACCTTCATTTTTATGTACATGATACAGAGCTAATCTAGACAAGGATATGTAGGTGCTCGTGCTAAAACTGTTAATGCACGTGTAGTCAATTAGAGAAGCCTGATCGCGCGAGGTCTAAATTTAGCACGGCCAATTACTATTTTAGGCATACCGTTAATCCCAAGCGGCCGAATGACATGGAACAAGCACATTAATGTACTAACATGGACATGATGAGCCCGCGACTATCATAACATAACATGAGTTATTTTAATGAAACATCCTCGTATGGTTAATGTCAATAATGTGTTTCTATGTGAAGCAATTTTTATTATTTTAATATGGTGATTTAAGGGGGCAAAATGACTATTAACCAGTACATATTCATTATTTGTTTTGTACTGTGTTTAGTATGTGCATTGATTGTAGTAGTATACATTACATAATTTACAATAATAATTACAACATTAACAATAATTACAAAAAACAGATATAAAAAAGACATGTGCTGGCCAACCGAAACTATTAGCCTTACATGAGACCCCGTTTATGCTATTTTATATTGTACATATATGTAGTAATGACAGCAATTAAAAATGAAAGTCTTGACTCTGAAATGGTGAATCAAAGTTGACAGTATAGCAAAAGTAACATTAAATTCCGCACGTCATCATGAATTTAAAAGTATTGTTACATAACACGATACTCCATTCTGCAGATTCGTGATAATTGCTACTGATGTTGGTTAAATATACTTGTAAAAGATGTCAATTAAGGAAGTACAATATTCAAGGCATTATTTGTTTTTAATCATACAGCGGCCTCACCTTAAAATGCCAAACAAGTTGTGTTGATTGCCTTTGGCAAAATACACACTTTAATATCCATTGAGAGAATGAATCACGGTGACCGTGGAATTGATAATCTTACATAAGATTCCAGAGGGGTTATTCATTCATGAGAATCAAGATCATCATTCTATAATTAATCAGTAGTCGCAGCTGACATTTGCGTATCCGTATTGTTATGTTAAATAAAACAAAAATAAAAAACGCCCCACGGTGGCGTAGCTAAGGGGGGCACTGGGGGTGGGGGGGGGGGGGGGATTGTGCCCCCAATATTTTGACAAAAATTATAATAAAAAACATGAGGGGAAAATAAAGAAAAACAAACATTAATGGTGCCCCCTATAATGTGCGTGCACCTAATCAGTCCGACCTCATTACGCTACTGCTGCACCATGATTTTGTGTATATATTTGAGATGTTTGCTTTGACTTCGTCTATAATGTTTTTTACGATAATTATCTACAAATCTTTCATTACCACTCTTCTTGAACTTCTTGAAGAGGAGAGATTTGTGGGTCGCTCCAAGGCCAAGTTTACAACCGAAGAGAGGGAATACGTACCTTCAGATAAGAGGCATTCTTCTGCTACTTGAGGAAGAAATGGGATCCGAGTGGCTTAGGGTTTAATCTTCGGAAAACCCTGTCGGAGCTTTCTTCCGAATGTGTTGTGCCACTTGGAATGCTGGGGCACGCATATGGCCGGAAAGATACCGCGCGATTTATCGCGTTTCTACGACGCGCCGCGTGCGGTAAATCAGTCATCAGTACATACTTCATTACATCTTTTAAGTTTAGCTACAAGTATCACCTTTGCGATTTATGAATCCAATTACCTTTCATGTTAATAATAATAATAATATAGTTTATTATATAGCGGTAAATACATACATTATGTTCCATATAGCGCCGAAAAGCGAATGCATAGCCACGAGTCGTTTAACTTCAATCTAATTATGAATGCTTATTTTCATATAATTGACCACCTTACATTGTGGAACAAAGTTTGAAAATAGTGATGCAGTGTTAGGTTAAATGCACATTCATTGGATGCAGCATTACGTAATGATATTGTAATTGATAACAATGATCTATATGATCTACATGATACTTTACCAGGCAAAATGAATATTAAGTGTTTTATTTTTATGTTTGGTAGTTATTATATTATTATAGATAAACATAGGGATGTCGGCCTGGGTGTGGCTCAAGCTTCAAGTGATGCATCTAACTTGGATAATCCGCATAACCCGTACCAATATAATATGTATCTTAACGACATGGACACCTATAAAATAGTGTATTACTAACAACCTAAAACAAAATAAACTACTGTCTTTAAATTTTCATTTACTACTTACTAACTGTAACAAACTAACTAATTTTATGATATGCGTACTTCCGAGTAAACAATGGTAAGTTTTAACATTAATTGAAAGGCGTAATGCCGCCATGCATCATTACATTGATGAGATCCGATTATAACTAATAGCAGACTGCTAGACACTCAGTCACCCAGCGTTGTCAATATAATTATAACCAACAAACTGGATACATTAACTAATCACTGAACTTATTTACAAACTAACAGACTAACCAACCAATGAACTAACTTCATTAAGTCACAATCCTTGTAACAAGACTACTGTAGCCCACCTGGTAGCATTGGACTCATAGGCTTAGTCGACAGGAAGGGAGGCATTACACTCAGGTTTGTTGCAGAGGCATAGCCAGACATGTCAGAGTCAACTTAAAGACCAGTATGCTATGTAGACGAAGGGAGAAGAGTCGAACAGTGGTTCACATATTAAAGGGTGACTAAATTAGAAAATTTAAAGACTTTGGTTGATCTATAATAATGAAAACATCACATATCTGTTGACTATTTGATGTACATTTTTGTCATATTTTTTAAATTATGTTTTCTATTACTTTTTTCTACCTGCTCAGCTTCACCCCTAAAAAAAAACGGCCAGAATCTATTGACTTCTGTGACATCATAATACCATTCAACCATCAGTCAGCTAGATAAACAAAATATATTGGTATGTCCACTGATCACCTATTTACAATAGCATTGTATGTTTTATACAATGCCCACTCACCATGAAAAGAAGGGTTTCAATGAAAACATCCAACGCTAATGCAATAAGGTACTTAGTGGGTGAGAACAAATCTTTTGTTTATGTTTATCTAGCTGATCGATGGTTGAATGGTATTGTGATGTCACAGAAGTCAATAGCTTCTGGTTTTTATGGGTGGATCTTAGCAGGTAGAATAAAACTAATATACAAAATAATATACAAAATATGACAAAAATGTACATCAAATAGTTAACAGATAATGATTTATTCATTATTATAGATCAACCAAAGTCAACATGCGTTTTTAATTTAGTAACCCTTTAAAGGGATCTAGTAACTATGTTGACAAGTGCAAAAAGTGATGAGTGATTAATCAAATGTGTAGTGGTGTGATCTGATATGTCCACAAAGTAATGTGTGAAAATTTCACATTAATTGGATGTTTTGGGGCCGAGAAATTAGCAAAAATGCAAAGTGATGCATATTAAAGGGATCTAGTAACTGTTTTGCCAAGTGAAAAAAGTGATGAGTGATTAATAAAATATGTATTGGTGTGATCTGATATGTCCACAAAGTAATGTGTGAAAAATGCACATTAATTTGATGTTTTTGGGCCGAGAAATGAGCAAAAATGCAAAGTGATATTCACTAACTCATTACACGTACTTTGTACACGGCTTAAATAATCCCGTATACAGTTTAACATCTGAACACTTCAATCGTAAATATCTTTTGAACGAAATGGAAATTTGAAAAACCGAAACCTGTCCCGTGCTTATATTGTTAATATGAATATGACAAAGTATGAGAGAACCACTAGAGTTCCAAGTAAGTTTTGAGGATTTGGACAATGCTACTAAGTCCCTTTAAGTTGGGCAACCAATGCTTCGCAAAATGAAATTAGAAACGTTGGATTGTGCTATTTATTTGATTATGTATTGTTAAAATAATGAATTCCTTAACGATCTTGAAATCAATGAATTTTGGTCTGACGCACTATCATATTTATTGCGATGTTCTGATGTTTTGTTGAAGTTCGGGTTGCAGTAATCTTGAAATATGTTTACATCTTAACCCAAAAAACCCCCCGCATACTATAACTTGATCATAATATCAATATATAACGTGATCATTGCCATAACATTCGTGTACGACATCATCGTTGGCTCTCTAGCAAAATGCCATTCTTTATTCATATCTATATAAAAAATAATGAAATGGGTATTCCTTTAATTTTAAGGTGCATACATTTGTACGATTCTTACATGATACCTTCACAAATACTCATACATGCTAACAAACTAAAACAAACAGGACAAATTCGATCATTGGAATATATTCTTGTTCGAGATGATCGTTGGCACTGTGACAAAATGACGTTGTTTGTTCATAACTAGTCAAAGCTATACACAACACCAAATATGGGTATTTGTGTCCCGTAAAAACATGTTTGTCACCTCATGTGCAATACGACTCGATGGATTCAATTCCACTAAACCAATGACTTATCTATTCTTTTTCTTACACAATCACGAGTATGTATTGTATTTAAAATGCTATCAATAACATAATTATGGAAAGAAGATGCGAAAGGATATGGAAATATTGAACAGTAGTCACGAATTAAAATACATTATTCCAACGCGAAAACAATACTTGCATCGTTCATGTATCATGTTGAGTTAAAAACATATAAGTGAAGATATTAATCGAACATTGTTTATTCATGATGGGAAGGTCTTATATGAGAATATCTGTCTTGTGTACCTGTGTAGTACAGAAGGCGAATCATGCTTTAAAATATTTGATGCCATTAAATGTTTAACTCATAGTTGAAATACTTTAAAAAATGATGCTTAAAGTTTATGAAGTGATCAAAATAGACACGATGTTAGAGAGTATACAAAAAGATGCAATGTCTATAGAGAATATACATTTTTTACATAACCATCATACTTCTAAAAATAAATTTGACACGGGCGAATGGAATTAAGTTGGACAACGATACAGCATTAGAATATAAGCATGGAGAATAACCATCGCAAATTGATAGATTATAGGATCGGACAGCTTGAGAGATACATTCAATTAGTTCGCATTAACGTTGATATAATCCTTCCTGTTCAAAATCAACTGGTGTATAATTCAGTTAAATGATTATAATATGTACATGGACCTTATGAAGGTGGAAATTAAATAACCTGATTTGGGTATAATGAAGAGACATAAGCATCAGGTGCAAAAAAAAGTATGCCAGCATTAATAGAGTCCTTAAAGGTGCACCTGTAAAGTGTCAGATAGGGTCAGATATTGCCCGAAATTACATTTGAGACTTTAATCATATACCAAAATCATTGTAAGATATGTCCGAATGATGTGTGAAAGTTTCATAGAAAAAGAACACTGCTTTCCTGGTTAAAAAAGCGAAAATTTGCGTCAGCTTTTTACAACGAATTACTGTATAACGTGTATGAGGTTTATGACCGTTCATTAACGCTCTTGTGCTGAATGATTATCAATGATAGATATCGTCATACTATATAAAGGGGCATTTAAAGATCGATATTATTTCCCCGTGGAAATTGTTGGAATGTCATATTTATTTAGTCACTATCATTGTCATCATCAAAATAAACATATAATTTTACAAATTGAAATGAGACATTATCTTAAATATATCTGTACATTAATAACATACAAATAAACAAATGAGAATTATCCAAAAGGCGTAAACTCCACTTTTCTCACATTGGATATCACACTGTTTTTCTGTCCAACTATATTGTACACGTAATATGTATCATGTTTTCAATGTCGACAAAGAATGCCCAATATTTGTATGCAACATGTGTCTTTATTACATTTATATCAATTAAATATTTGTTAATAATATTTTTTTAAACTCCTTTTTGAATTGAGCTCTATGAGCAATCAATAAAATCCTACAACAAAATCTACGCGTAACTGTCATTCCTGTAAACATATTTTTTGTTTGTCGTTTCATCGAAAAGTGCCAACATTTCAGGAACCACGAAAATAGCGGAAATTAATGTGAAAATGTGCCTTTAACCCGTTGTAAGTAGGAACCTGAATAGATTTAATATATAGTACTCTAGGAAATAAAACGGTGTAGGGCGGTTTACATCCATAACGGAAAATAACATCCCTACTACGCCCTTATATAAACAACCTACCTGCCAACTTTTGAAATTAGGGCGCTTTGGAAGGCGGCCAATCTTGTAGAACGTAGTCATACAAACAAAATCATCTTCCTGTTTGTAATATCATGAATATTGACCGTCGAAAATCAGAGTTCTATTTGTACAAATCACGTCACGTGAACAACAATAAACAATAATTATCGCTATGAATTTCATTCAGACATGAAATATTCCTACTAGAACAATTCATGCTGTCATAAATGAACATATTTATGATATGATACATTTAGCGCTTCTCCGAAAACATTGTTCTTTAAATTTCCTTCCATTCGTTTACACTTCTTGTTCTTAGCCAATCTAATCGATTTCTCATCATGCTCAGGGAAGGTCAAGTTATACTTTTTGCTACACCGACAAATAAGTCTCAACAAGCTCTGATTCTAAGAATGGCCTTTCCACATTTCGTACAAAATAAACTATAAACTATAAATTATTATGTATCCTCGTTCTTCAAAATTGTGTTCCTATGCATAAATGTATTACGATCTCTTAAAATGAACTACTATGTTCTTGATTTGATTACTGTATGCTTTATAATTTGCTGCAAATGTGGACAATAAATAAATCAAATCAAATCAAAATCGCTCCGGAATGGGGTAGAGTATAAAGTCCTATATCAAAAGTAAACCCCATGCTATTTCTGATTAGCGTTCTGCTTGCTTCGACAATAAATTAAACCGATATATATATGCATGAATATTTAACTCGCCTATCATAGTATCATAGTAATGCGAGTATTACTCAATATTTACTAAATGAATGTAGACTAAAAGATCATTAAAGAATGTATCAAATAAATACACATGGCTAATGTTAAACGCACTTGACGTACAGCGAAAGTGCAGTGCTATGAAATGCAGATTAAAATACATACTTCCTTTTTGAATTTTCATAAATTAATCTTCCTCTGTCAGCGACATGGTAATCGTCCAAATGTCAGATATGTCGGACAAGCGGGGACAAATGAAATAACCTAAATAACACCTATTGCGAATAGTAATGTGAGTATTACTCAATATTTACTACATGAATGTAGACTAAAAGATCGTTAAAGAATGTATAAAATAAATACACATGGCTAATGTTAAACGCACTTGACGTACAGCGAAAGTGCAGTGCTATGAAACGCAGATTAAAATACATACTTCCTTTTTGAATTATCATAAATTAATCTTCCTCTGTCAGCGACATGGTAATCGTCCAAGTGTCAGATATGTCAGACAAGCGGGGACAAAGGAAATAACCTAAATAACACAGACCATTGCTCTAATATTGTTAAAGTTATGTACATGTACAATTTTAGCCCAAATCACTTGAAGCTTAATTCCCACTTCTATTTTACGTTGTTGTTTAGCTTATGGATAACAGACGAAGGAAATGGGTTTCGATTTGTCATAATGTCCCCATAATCCTGGAAAATATATATTTAATATTAAATTTAAGAGCGTCTATAGACGATTTCCGACCGTAGTCAAGAGTATCTGAATGCGGATACTCAATCGTCCATAGTATCAGAATTCGGATTCTTCACGCGAACGATTGGGATCAAATCAGAAAACCTGATTCATTTTCTATGAAATTCTCAAATGAAACTGTTAAATGATTGAAGTCTCAAACATAATTGGGGGAAAATATCAAGTCAATGGATCACTTTAAGGTTAAACGGAGGGTGACGCATGAGAAAATGAGAAATGTTAGGGTTTTCATTTTTCGGAGAACTTTCCAAATAACCAGACAGGAAACGTTTGAATTTCGTGGCATTAGCCTAGTCATATATCTAATAATTAACACTAACCGTCATTATTGTAAATCTCAAATGTACCATTCAAAAGTATATGCATGTCATTTGCAGGCCATCCGCGCAATATCGAAATATATTTTTAACGTATAAAAAAAACATACCATTTTATTTACTAAATTGCTATAAACAATTCACATTCATTGAAACTTTGCCATCTACATTAAGTAGAAACAATTTTTCGTATAAGTATGCTGTTCTGTCTACATACGTTATAAAACCATATGTATTAAATATCATATCGAACTTATAGCGTGTTAAGAAATAACATAAGCCCTGTCATTAGTCCTGATGACGTGCGCTGCCTACGCGTCTGAGGTTTCAATAGCAAGTCACACTACACCCTTAGCATGCTTAGGCTGGGTAAATCAGGACTCCCCTGACGAATCGTGAGTCCTTCGGAATGTCAACTAGACTCACTTTGGCCGCCAGAAATGTGATTCACACGCCCACGAGATGAGATGATACATAATACCCATCGGGCGTAAATTAGCCCCCTCCCCCACCATCACCGACAACAACCCTGGTTCATTAGCAAGCCAGTTTGTATCCCCACCCCAGATGCGTCGATTTCATTCGTTTGGGGAGGGGGCGGGGGTTACAGCTCGTTATTCCAAAGGTTCGTTATTCCGAAGGTTTGTTATTCCGAAGGTTCGTTATTCCGAAGGTTCGTTATTCCGAAGGTTTGTTATTCCGAAGGTTCGTTTTTCAGAAGGTTCGTTATTCCGAAGGTTTGCTATTCCCAAAATGAAATCGGGTTCGTTAGTCCTAAAATAAAATCGGGTTCGTTATTCCGAAGGTTTGTTATTCCGAAGGTTCGTTAGTCCGAAAATGAAATCGGGTCCGTTGCTAATTTTTTTCCCGCCGAGACCGCCGAGACAATTGGCTGAAAGTCCTCTCAGTGGGGGAGGGGGGTTGGGGGAGGGGGCGTCCCAATTTGTTTTGTTTAATAAAATATTTGTTTCTTCATATTCGGATCACATTATCTCCCCCTCCATAAAGGAAAATGGTCTAGAACGGAGCCTGGTGTATTTTAAAGTACCCCTCCCTCAAGCCAGCAACAAGGCTTAGGTCCTGTCCATTTCCTGTATCTTTCGTTGTTAAAGAAAACTGTGGATGTATACAGTTAGGTTAACTATAATTACTTATTCTTAGGGATAATCATTCATACAAATATTATTTTTAAGCCGTTCAGCTCTGGCCCTGGACATCTGGTAGGCCTACTGGCTATATTATGGTTTAGACTAACTTGTAGGTCCTCAAGCTATATACGAAAAACATTTTCCACACAACATTGGTTTGCGATACTTCAAATAATTATTATTTTCTTTAAAAAAAAAATCACTAACTCCTATTAAATTTGTTTAAACAAAAACATCTCAGTCGTAAAATGGCTATTGTATGGTCGGGGGTATAGGGTGGGAGGTCACTCTCATACAAAAGTGCTACCCACCCGTGTCCATCAGCATCTGAAATGTACCCTTAACATTGCTTAATGGCGCAAATGCACCTGTGGAAGCGGACACGTAGCCAGTCATGTTGGGAGAGACAATCGGGTTCTATGGACCTTCTTGTTCTACATAGTGGCTTGTACATAGTGGCTTGTTCTTACATAGTGGCATAGCCAGGATTCCTGACAGTTGGGACGGGGTTGTGGGGCAAAAAGATCACCCCCCCCCCCCCCCCCCCCCCGACAACTCGACGGCAACCCAGCTCCCCCTGTTTCATTTTCGGATTAACGAACCCTATTTCATTTTCGGACTAACGAACCCTATTTCATTTTCGGACTAACGAACCTTCGGAAAAACGAACCTTCGGAATAACGAACTCGATTTTATTTTCGGAATAACCAACCTTCGGAATAACGCAACAAATGTTCGGATTAACGAACCCTATTTCATTTTCGGAATAGCGAACTCGCAGGTATACGAAATTTGCGTGTTCGGAATAACCGAACCTTCGGAATAACGAACCTTCGGAATAACGAACCGCACCCGGGGACGGGTTGCATATTTCCCAATTATCCCTAATGAAAAGGAATTATTGTTTAATGTTGGCTTAGAATGCAACAGTATCCCACGATATTCAACGATACTTCTTCTTGTTATCATGGTTATAGACAATCTCACCATATATCTCTGAACATGCTAAAGAAGTTACAAATGTTAACTATTACAATTTAACTAACAGTAGCCTAAACAAACAATATAAGATTTAAAACAATGGGACAAGGGGAGAGGAGAAGGAGATAGTACTCATGAGGATGACGGGGGACTTTGAGTGAGCTAGGAACACCACCATGATGATCGGATGTAGTTCCAGGTCGCGCTACCCGAGTGACCCTCTTCCGATTAACTCTTATTCGGTTAAATCAAGACATGCAAGGGGGAACCCTTTGGTTCAATACAAACATGACGAAAGTTTTTATGTGAATATAACCACAAAAAAAGGAACCGAATGAACGGCGTAAATTGGAGAAGAGGCGATAAGACAAATAAGATGGCATCGATGATGGCAAAGTGTCCTTTAAGAGGGAAACTCCCCGAGTATGACGAAGTTCCTGGGTTGCCTCCTGCCGTGCCCCGGATGACTTTCACATATTATGTTATCCAAAGTAAAATCATTTGAAAGAAGAAGAGCACTATAAAACAAAAACGATTGGGAAAGAAGGAGGAAGAACAGGATGAGGCAGGAATATGGTATTGATGCAGAAGATGCTTCCTATCCTTTCCCTTGGTGTCTCCTGCAATGTCCCAACGGACTTTTACCTAATTTGTAGCAAAATTGTGACTGTTGTAGACCGTGTGCATGAGAATGACTAAACAAGGTGGTGTTTAACTCACGTGTCCATATCTGTCAAATATATCTTATATTTATGCCCCCTCTCTCTTGGGATCCCCAGACTGACGTGTATGACCCAGTATGTCATTCTGAAAACCTGCCCTGGAACGGTTTTCAGGGGCCAAAAGTTGAGATGTTTCAAACGAAAATATTTGTGATTTTGATTTTCTAACGGTACCTTTTACTGAAGACTTTTTGTTTAATATAGAAATGTTATTTCATTATGTAGTGAGGAGTTTCAGTTATATACCAAGTCTCCTTCGTCGACTGCTGCTGCTATAAGTGCTCTTGATACTACAACATGTAGTTATACAGCAGCAGTAACAACTTCATCAGCTCTACAGTTGAATATGGGTTGTCCAGCCGTAATTCTCATTATATTATCATTCATACTCTGCTTTTATCTATAATTTGAATCTTCCTGTATTGTTTTGGTGTTGATTTTCTGACGACCAAACAAACAAACAAACAAACAACATCACCAACTTCTACTACTACTGCTACTACTACTACTACTACTACTACTACTACTACTACTACTACTACTACTACTACTACTACTACTACTACTACTACTACTACTACTACTACTACTACTACTACTACTACTTATTACTACTACTACTACTACTACTACTACTACTACTACTACTACTACTACTACTACTAGTACTACTACTACTACTACTACTACTACTTATACTAATACTACTAATACTACTACTGTTATGATTATAGTACCACTAATCTTAATAACACACCATCACCAATAGTAACATCACCAAAAGCAATGACCAAAGCGATGGTAATAATAACTTTAAGCATGGTGATAACAAACAGAACGGCTACATAATCTGCAACTGGAACAACAACAGCAACAACTACAACTACACCATCAACAACAAATACAACAACATCACCCGCAACAACAACAACACCCACAACACTAAACACCATCAAAACAACAACAACAACAACAACAACAACACTATTATCAACAACAACAACAACAATACAATCATCAACAACAACAACAACAACATCAAAATTTGTATATATGTATAGTTTAACGCACTGGGTTAATGAGAAGGGACATATACGAACTGAACGGAATTCCCAGCCGGGATATTCCCCCACGGCCCGTCGGAAAACCACGCCTAATCTGTTGGCGGCATGATCGTCACGTGTTGTCGGACAAGATCATCGCAAATTTTTACATATGTTGTCTGAGAAAAAAAAATCATAATTATAATAAATTACCTGCACTCAGGGAATAGAGGAATCTTGTTGTTTTCTTGTTTTTAATTGCAGTAGTAGTATTTGTTGTTCCTTATCTTCGGTAATTTCAACTTAGAGTTCGAGGGGACACCGGGAATAGTGGATGAAAACCGGACGGCGCAGGATGCTCGCAATTACACGCCCGCTGTTGGCCGGGGGATATTTTTAGGGAGTCCAAAATAGCGAAATGTATCAAAGCTCCGCGTCCACACAGCATGGCCAGGGTCCAGTTGTCGAAAGAGATACAACTGATTGTAATTTACAATTAATTGTAAGTCAGATCATGTGTTCTAACCATGCTAAATGCGCAAATCTGATTGGTTGAAACGCGCGAATTTTCAATCAATCAATTGTAATTTACAATCGATGGTATCTCTTTATGCAACAGGGCCCATGTCATGACACGCAGACTATATATAATAAAGGCGTGTGATAATTTGATTTGTGACTCAAACATTATCAACATATAATTTGTTTTAGTAACGTCTTCAAAAGGTTCAAAAGGTAGTTTTAAATGTTTTTTTTTTTAAATATTAGTCATACTGACGTCATACTGACGTTTGATGATTTCTTCTTCCTGTCAAAATATGATGTCCTTTTGGTGTTTTGTAATTTGCTTCATGCATTTATATAGCACATGACGGAAGCGTTTTGCGAAATATATGTTTATATTCAAATATTATTAATTAATAACAAATCGTCTGACTTCCGGCGATCCTCTCGAGATTAAACACTTGTCATTCCGCAATCATTCATAATGTGTTTGTGGATTGAAAATGTATCAGTTGTAAGTTCTATGATAACCGGTTCAAGACCGGCCTTAACAAAACGGACTGGGCGCTATTTAGAGAGCACGTTATACCAACATCAACATACTATTATTAACTCAGTAAAGTAAGTTTTGCTGGTCGCTGCAATAATTTGACATAATAATGGTGTTACGATTTTTTTCTGAAATTATATGCCCTTGCAAGTACTACACATTACACCATTACATATGGGAACCCGTTGGTCCCTGTTTTATACGTTTATAAGGATCGAAAAATAGAATGGGGAGAAATTCAACTTTATATGATCTGAATGACGGAGGATGATTTTGTAGGTTTAATGTGGACGCAACGTTATAATTAATATCATTCCCTGCACAAAAAGGTCCCTACAAAGACAACGCATGAATCAATCAACAGTTGGGAGCAGTCGCTTCAGATACAGAATAAGGTTCAAGCCGAACGTGACCATAGTGACAATGTTTTTGACATTGTCGAATGTCTAAATGAAAGAAAATAGAAATATAGAATATCTTTTTTAGAAGAAAGAACAATGATAATGACTGGCAATTTTAAGAATGCTGACACTCTTTACTATTTTTTATTTCGCATTATACATGCATTATTCTAATCAGTAAAACCAAAGAAAATATACGACAATGATTGATTGAATGAATGAGTAAGGGCGTTTCACCCTTGATCATTTTTTTCTGTGAGCGTTACATTCGGTAGACATATTCAGCGAACGGATCGATATACTAATCATAGTCCCCCAAAACACTTAGTAAATAAAATATTGAAATGCATTTTATCATAAGCGCGGGAAAAGGCTGCCAGCATGAAAATGATTAACTTATTTAGCAACAACAACAAAAACTCGAAATTGAAGATTTCGACTGTATTTAGATGACAGGGTGTGTCTGATACGTCAGCCCCTTCACGCGCCCTTCCTCGGAGCTCCCAACGGAAACGAGTATACTGTCATTCAAAATAATAGTCTTCCAAAACAAAAAGGTATGCCCTGTGAAAATGGAGTTCGTGAAACAAATAGCTGAAGCGTTTCCCAACCTTTTCCCTAAAATTACGTAATAATTAGCATTATTCTGAAATTCCACCCGGCGTCTTCTTTACCAAATTATCACAGCTCTGCGTGCTAGTTATTGATGCTGGTACAATTTTCCAGTCAGGAGAAAAAATGCTACCATGTATAGCTTATAAAGATCATTTACATTAGGCAGGTTAAGGTATAAATATGCGGAGAAACTGTAAAATACAAACAAGTACGTTATATATTGTGAAATGATAACGTAGTCTAATTTTATTCACTGTCTTGTAAGGGGAGAGGTGTGCTCGTGAGGTAACTACTCACTTTGCGTGTGCTTCCTCGATCAGGGCCCCCAGCGGAACGAATACTGTCATCTAAACGACGAAAATACGTGCAGAAGTCAAGGTTTGTCAAACAATACGATTGTAATGTTTTCCCAACTTTTACCCCCCAATTCCCCTAAAATTCACATTGTTCAGAAATCCCACTAGATATATATATACCAGTCGAACAATAAATCAACAATGGTTGTTTTGATGATGGCTCAATTTTAAACCATTTATGAGAAGAAAAAAATGTTTAAAGGTATTATGACATGGAAGTCACTTACAAAATGAAATGTACCTTATCAGGGATAGTTTTCAAGTGGATTCTGATTATAACGATACAATGGAAAAGTAATTGAAACAAGAATTCAGCTTGAAAAATCACATTGGGAACGTCCACAAAAATGTCTTAAGAGTGAAATTCTGCTTGTGATCTAATCTGTCAATCAAAACTCAGTTACTTATAAGATGAACAATGCATCCCCGCCTAAGATGAGCTCATGTACTTTGAATACACTACCAACTAACACACTTTCAATTTCAAGAGCAGTTGCTATGTCAGAAAAGCCCAACCTTCATTAGGACACGAAATGCACTGAAAAGCTACTGTTTGGAAGCTGAGGGCATGCTATTGTGGGCATGTTATGTTTGTCCTTTTACTTTTGTCATCTATTGTAAGCTGGCTAGTGATTGACATTATGTAAATAGCTTATCCATGCTTTTCTTGTTATTATGATGGTTGAGGTTTTCTGACGTAGCTACTGCTATTGAAATTGAAAATGTGTGAGTTGGTATATAGTGGATTTAAAGATGTGATACTATTGTGATCACCATCCGCGATGTATCCGTAGCGAACGGACGTGTCCTCGAGAGAGCTCCCGCCTCAATCAACATATAATGTGCATAAATCTCTGTTTCTACTGAGCAATTATCATCAAGACATGAGCAAAGCTCCCTATAACCTGAGAGCCAGATCAAGTTGCAAACCAAGTGAGAAGTCCAGCAATATTACCAGAGGAATATCCAGCAGAAAATCCAACAAAATGACTGACACGCCCATTTCTTCACCGTCACATCAACCGGTCTTAAATCCCGCGCCCGGGAACAGGGATCACGTGACCCCGTTGCCCGCTACCGCCGCTGACGCCAGCATTCTCACTGAAATGCGATCTATGTTCAAGGATCTAACTGTACAAATGAATTCGAAATTCGACCTTGTGATCGCTGATATTACCGCCATAAAACGTGAGTTAAACATAACTAAAAACGCAGTAATTGATCTTGAGAAAAGTGTTGATTTCAATGATTCTAAGATAAAGAATTTGGAGAAAGAAGTTCTTCCGAAAATCCACGAGCAGCTCACTAAGAAAAGTGAGGAAATAGAGGACAAGTTGATCCTCTTGGAACTTCATCAGCGCAAACAAAATCTACTGATATATGGTGTTCCGGAAAGGAAAAATGAAAATGTTTATGATACTGTAAAGGCTGTCATGACCCACTTCATCAGCAGAGAATTCGCACACAAGGTATCCATCGTAAACACACACCGCCTCCCAGGCCCCCAGGCCGGTAATCAACGAGACCGTGATCGTCCTCGAGCTATCATCGTACGTTTTGTCAACATGGCGGATCGGGACAACTTGCTCCAAGCCTTCGAGCAACCTCGCCGTAATCCTACTGCATCCTCCCCAACCACCGGGCATCAGGCGTCCGGCACCAGCGATACCATTCGAGCAGAGCCTCGACAACCTACTCAACTGCCTGGTCAACAAGGTGAGCCACAACCTACTTACAGCAGAGTTGCAGCAACAGATGTCCAAACCTTCAAACGTGTGACTATTCGTAGTGACCTGCCAATCAGCATGAAGCGCGAACGAGGTCGACTGGCTGAGCTGGCCTACAAGCTTCGCCAAAAACAGTTTGCCACCAGAATTCGCATTAGTGGCACCAAGGTCTACCTTCAGACGAGGAAACATCTGCAGAATGGTGCACCCCCGACAAGCTGGTCCAATTGGAAAGAGTAACTATACACTCATAAACATTGACATGTCATGTCATTAACTCATCTTCTCACTGAAATGACAATAACATAAACTGAACAATATAAAAGTATAATTTTTCATGATAATCTTGAGAATAAAATTGAATAACAGAAAAGATTATTTGAGGTAAATCATCACAAATATTTATGATTACAATGATTTATAATATTCCTCACTTAATGTGTTCCCCCATTTTGTATTTAATCAAACATTTGACAAGGTTGCCTATTTTTTATTCTTTAATTGTGGTTTGAAAATTCAATTATATAACCTGATAGTGCTTTTGTTTGTTACCTGCAGAAATAAGCAGTTCTAACCATATTGAGATCATTCTAATGATTTTATGCAATAATGCTAACTATTGATTTTTTATTATTACTTATTATTTTAGAAAACGAACCTATGGCAACCTGTCTGATGTTTTTGTTTTACATTCGTTTTCATATCCTGTCTCTCTCCTATTGTGCTTCTTATTTTTCTTGTTTTTATTGGTTTATTTTTTATCGCTTACTATATCCACTGTAACCTGCTCTGAACCTGTTCACTTTATAGCATTATTTCTATAGTGCATGCTTGATATTTTGGCTTATTTTTCCTTTGTGTATTCGCCCATTGACCTCTTCAATTACTTGCATGATTTGTTATGCTTTGTTCTACTGTCACAACTTCCGATTCGATATAATATTGTGGGCTTCCATCATTGATATTTGATTATGGGATGATTTTATAAGGCAAACTTATTTGTTGCATAATTGCCTGCAATTGCTTTTTTTTCATTTTTATTACTTTATAATTTGTTTACCACCTTAACATGATTGTTTTTCTGCCAGAAATATATCTAATTGACATTATCTGTGTTATGTTCACACCAATGTATGCAAACATTTAAACGCTTAATTAATGCTTCCGTGGCGTCTGTCCGATATTTTATTTTTTTGTTTTGTTTTCTACCAGCCGCCAACTTTATTTTTACACACGTGTTTATTCTATACGAATGTCATGTTTATTTACTTTTTCTGGTTGAATTCACACATGCTACATTTGTTTAGCGCTCTATTTGTAACCGTATTCTTTGTTACGCAGCTATACATAACCCTTTTGTTTAGGCCCCTTAATCGCGATCCGATCTTACACTTGTGTTATTCTCTTTGTACAGGACAGGGCCACATTACGACCGGGAATCATTGACCCAATTTTATTAATCCTGTGTCGTTTGCTGACATTGTATTTTGAATTTGTTTTATATTATTCACACTACCCAATGATTCAGTCCCAGGCCGTTGACCGCGTCCTACTTATTTCTTATGTATACTTTCTATTGTAAATGTCATATAAACTTATACAGCTAAATAACCATTTTATGCAGACCCGCATTCCCCCTAATTTTAACCCCCATTGATACACTTAGTAAATAGTGTTCGTGATAGGCGTATGGCGTCGGGCTACCCGTTTGACTGATTAGCAGTTGTGACAATGTCCGGCAGGCGTGCTTGCCTGACCTGGTTACAGTTGTTAGGCTTGACGACGGGAGTCCGGCGTCGTGTGCGTGTTATATATGTACTTTCCTGTAACGGAAATGCTTCCTTGGCGTCTGTTCGATTTTTATTTTTTTGTTTTTCTACCAGCCGCCAACTTCATTTTTACACACGTGTTTTTTTCTATACGATTGTTATGTTTATTTACTTTTATGGTTGAATTCACACATACTACATTTGTTTAGCGCCCTATTTGTAACCGATCAGATCAGTATTCTCTGTGTTACGCAGCTAAATAACCCTTTTGTTTAGGCCCCTTAATCACGATCCGCTTTTACACTTGTGTTATTCTCTTTGTACAGGTAGGGCCACGTTACGACCGGGAATCATTGACCCAATTTTACTAATCCTGTGTCATTTGCTGACATTATGTATTGGATTTTTTTTTTTCTTCTTTACACTACCCAATGATTCAGCCCCGGGCCGTTGACCGCGCCCTACTTATTTCTTATGCACGTTCTATTGAAAATGTTATATATAAAGCTCTGTTGCTTAGTAGTTTGTTTGTTTGTTTGTTTGTTTGTTTGTTTTTTTTTCATCCTTATTCTCACTTGTTATTTCTTGCTCCAGCCTTACTATATCCCACTATCTCTTACCAGGGATTTATTTATTTATAATTGTTATAATTATATAGGGATCTCCCTTGACACTTCCAGTAATGTTGCGTTCTCGTAGTTCGATTGCTCAACTGTATTTATCCGAGTTGCCTACGGAGACCTCTCCCGTATTCTTTTCTTGTAACTGTTCATGTGTCTTCCTCGAAATCTGTGCACATATTTCCATCACTATGTTTTTATTGCTGTACCCTACTGACTATTATATTCATTCACCACTGTCTTCTTTGATTTGGACCCGATCCTTTTCTTATGCAAAAGCGCGCATTATTTATACTATATTGTTATTATTATTTATAAACTTTGTACTTGGCGTTCATTTTCTTAGGGATATGGTTTTGGTTATTAATGGCTAATTTGAATAACAACGTTCCATTCAATTCATTGAATAACGATGACCTTTTTTATTTATTAAGACCAGATTTAGGGAATATTGATATAAATAATGATCCAGTGGGACAATATGATGATTCTGTGGGTCATACTTTTAATGCTTTATCAGAGGAATTAAACCTCGATTTTCATTTTGATGACCCAGCAACAGAAACTCTCACTAGTTATATAACAAATAAACAATTCCATAATGTGGTTAAAGATTATAGTAAAGATATTTTTTCGTTATTACATTTGAATATTAGAAGCTTAAATAAACATTTTGATGATTTGCAATTATTGTTAGATATCCCCTCTCAAACACCTCTCTCTGTAATTGGTTTGACTGAAACTTGGTTAACTCAAGATGTAGATTCATCACATGCCCTTAATGATTATGAGTTTGTTTATAGAAATAGACAAGATCGATTAGGAGGTGGTGTAGCTATGTATGTACTAAAACGGTTTAGTTACATAGTGCATGAAAATATTTCATTAATAAATGATATAATAGAGTCCCTATTTATTGAAGTTATATTGCCGGGCCATAAAAATATATTAGTTGGAGTCATTTATCGTCCACCGAATTCTAGTTTAAAAGATTTTTTAATGTATTTTACTGACTTAATTAAGAACCCCCTATTTGTGAATAAAGATTGCTTTATAATGGGTGACTATAATATAAATTTATTGAAACATGCTGATAATAATGTGTCACATGAATTTCTTGAAATATTTTTGTCGGCCTCTTTTCTCCCTCTTGTTTCTAAGCCCACTCGTGTTGCAGATTCTTCTGCCACCCTTATTGATAATATTTTTAGTAATGTTATACCTCACCCGAATTCTTATATTGTTCTTTCTGACATTACTGATCATTATCCCATTTTAACTCAATATAATGTAGCTCCAGTGGTCAAATATGATGATCCTTCCCGTTTAATTCGTAAAGTAACGCATGAAAATGTAGCGCGTCTTGGCGCTAGTTTGGATAATATTGATTGGTCTGTTGTGTATAATGATAATGATGTAAATTCATCATACGATAAATTTTTAAATATTTTTGATGGTCAATTAGATATTGATATCCCCCAACAAAGAGATAAATCTTGTAATTATAAAACCTCCCCAAGACTCCCCTGGATATCTAAATCTTTACTGCGATCGATAAATAGAAAAAATAATTTATATTATAAATATAAATTAAAAGGTACTGATAAACTTAAATTAAAATATACTTCTTATAAAAATACATTGATTAAACTCATACGTTTGGAAAAAAGAAGGTATTTTGTTAATCGATTAGAATTATCTAAAAATGACATGCAGAAAACTTGGAAGATCATTAAACAAGCAATGAATTTAAATACAAATAAATTAAAAATAACTAGTATTCGACAGGATAATGTAATTGTTGATGATCCTGGTAAAATAAGTAATACTTTTAATGAATACTTTTCTTTAATTGGAGAGAATCTTGCTCAAAATATTCCTGCTTCTGATAAACATTTTACAGATTTTTTAAGTACTCCCAATCCTGATTCGATTTTTTTTGTACCTATTCATAAAAATGAGATTTTGGATATAGTCTCTAATTTAGATAATAAGAAAAGTTCAGGCTACGATGGTATAAATAATTTCTTATTAAAAGGTATTATTCTGTCTATAGTTGATCCTCTCGTCCATATTTTTAATTTATCTTTATTAAATGGTCAAGTCCCGGATATTATGAAAATTGCTAAGGTTGTCCCCCTCTTTAAAAAAGGAGACAAACTAGATGTTGGCAATTATCGTCCAATTTCTTTGTTATCTACACTTTCTAAAGTTTTAGAAAAGGTAATATATACTCGTACTATTTCCTTTTTAAAGAATAATGATATTTTTTCTAATTTTCAATTTGGATTTAGGGAAAAACATAGCACGATTCATGCTTTATTGTCTTTTGTAGATAAGGTGGCACATGCTATTGATAAATCATTACACACAGTAGGAATTTTCCTTGACTTCTCCAAGGCCTTCGACACTATTAACCACAATATTTTACTCTATAAACTTTCTAATTATGGTATACGTGGGAAGGCCTTGGAATGGTTTCGGAGCTATCTTTCTGATAGAAAGCAGTATGTTTCTTTAAATGATGTTAATTCTGAATTTCGTCATGTTACTTGTGGCGTTCCCCAGGGAAGCATATTGGGTCCACTTTTATTTATTATTTATATAAATGATTTTTGTAAATCATCCGATATATTGTCATTCATACTATTTGCTGATGACACTAATTTATTTTTTTCTCACAGAAATCCACATAGTTTAGTAGAAACGATTAATATTGAGTTATTTAAAATTTCCCAGTGGATAAGAGCTAATAAATTGTCTTTAAATTTTCAGAAAACAAAATTTATGCTTTTTAGTAAATCAATAGATTCTTTGCCCTTAAATATTGTTTTTGATAATAATGTATTGGAAAAGGTGCCTTTTATTAAATTTTTGGGAGTCATTGTTGATGATAAACTTTCATGGAAATGTCATATTGATAGTATTTGTAAAACTATTTCGCGTAATATTGGAGTGATAAAACGATTACAAACTTGTCTCCCAATGTATTCTTTGTTTATGTTATACTCATCTTTAATATTGCCGTACTTAAACTATGGACTTCTTGCTTGGGGGAACACGCATCAATCGTTTTTAGATAGGCTATTATTGTTACAAAAGAGGATTATTCGTATAATTTGTGATTCCACTGCACGCTCCCACACTGACCCTTTATTTTTTCATAATAAATTATTAAAAATTCATGACTTGTATTTATATCAATTAGGTCAATTTATGTATAAATATGATAATAATTTATTACCTCCAGCTTTCGATTTTATGTTTTTTAAAAATCAATCGGTTCATAATTATCCAACTAGACAGTCAAATGAATTTCATTTACCCCTTTTAAGAACTTTGTTAGCAAAGAATACGTTTATTTATGATGGTCCTAAATTTTGGAATACTCTTGATATAGATATGAAAAATGTACCTTCACTTAATTCTTTTAAACGTAAACTTAAAATGTATTTAACTAAACGCTATGATATTAGTTAAACTAATCTTTTGGTAATGAAAAGGGGTCATCGTAACGAGCCATTAAACATTATTGTTGCTTATTTTTGAAATTGCGCCTTTGATTCAATTCTACTTTATAACATTTATTTTAGTCTTGCAGGACTGGTCCTTACCTTCTCATTCCATACCTTCTCAATCCATTCATATCTTATACATTTTCATTGTCTTTTGTACAGCATCTTCTTTTCACAGTATGCTTCCACACTGCGTTTTATTTTTCATACATCTTCTATTCAGTAGTCTTCGTAGGCACAACTCTATTTTAAACACTATTTTGAAAACTTACAAGTTTTGCAATAATTACATTTTTTTTTGTAATACTTCTGATCACTTTATTTTGATTATCTTGATTGTTTTTTTTTTTTTTTTTTTTTTTTTTGTATTTTATAATTCATAGTTCTTCCGTTTTTGATTATTCGTATTTTTTTCGTATTTGATACTTCCATTACTTTGTAAAATATTACTCTTTGAGGGGTTCCACATTCTACAAGCCACGCTTTTTTAGTGGATCCCTCCATTTTCACTTGAAATTAATCATACAGCAACATTCGTTTATTTTCTGATTCCGCTCTTATGACATTATTATTTCTAAATGTCATCATTACCTTATTCAAAATTTTTTTTTAAATGTCGTATTTAATTAATGATTATTTTACACAAATTGTTTGTATTGCCAATGTGTAAAATTTATTGTTTATAATTCACAAATGTTGTGACCTATTCTTTGTAAAATATATGTAAATTCTTGTTGAAAATGAATAAACTGAACATTGAACATTGAACCTGCAGACCTATTGTGTTGTCGCTATTGGTCCCCGGAGATATTCTAATTGTTCGGGTCACTGTGTTTCACAGTGTGGACCACAATGTTAAATTCGAGCACAACTCACACTGTGAACACACTATCAGACTATGAGGGCACTATCGCCACAGTTTGAAATTGCCTTCGTTTACAGTGTGTAAAACGGTAAGCTCACACTGTGTGTCTCAGCATTTTCACAGTGTGTTCACAGTGTGAGTTGCCTTTCACACTCGAAAACGCTCGAATTTAACATTGTGGTCCACACTGTGAAACATAGTGTGTTCACACTGTGGATGAGTGTGTTCTTTCTGGTATAGGGCTATAAACCCACCTAGTACTATTGGCAGCTGCAGCAGAGATGAAGAGGTGCGGCCTTCAAGGTATGTTCAAGGTATATAATGCTCATGATGAAGTTATAATGAGGCTATAGACAGCTGATTCCGCGGTGAGATTTCAACAAACTTGTCCCAGGTATTATAGTAAGGTTTATAGAAAGCATGGCAAACTCGTTATTGATGACACTTCCCCTATACAGTGTGTATTGTTTCCCAACTCTACTTCGAATGAGGACAACTAATGATAATGAAATAATGCAAGCAGGATTATCTGTGTTACTCCGGAGGTTTAATCTTTAAAAGACTGGGGGGGGGGGACTCGTTAACCCCCCCCCCCCCCCCCCCACCCCACCCTTCCCCGATTAGGTGTAAACCCTACATTATAATTCAAACGATACCCTTTTGGTAAGAATTTTCAATGACCTTTATCATTAAAAAATGCAATTTATAAGAATTACAAACAATTATACATACATACGATGTTTTAAGAATACGTATGTATTTCATGGGCCCCGTTGCAGAAAGAGATACAACCAATTGTAAGTTACAATTAATTGTAAGTCAGATCATGTGTTCTAAATGCGCAAATCTGATTAGTTGAAACGCGCAAATTTTCTGTCAAATATTAGAATTAAGAATAACGAAATGAATGCTATTTCTTTTCAGATTTCGTTCGTATTTCCTTGTTTTTGCTATAATTGTTATATAATTTCTCATTTATTGTGCATTATAATAAGCAGGATCCCAACATCACCCTTTCGAAACAATTGTAATGACCGTGAAAAAGGAAAACAAAACCAAGAAATACATTGAAATTAACATATTAACATAATTCATCAGCTCTAATTAGCACAATTAAGAACAACATAAAAATTACATCAGAAGGCAGCGCAAAATAGCCAAGATAGTAATGCATCAGCACCCCTCCCCCACCCCACCCCCCCCCCCCCAAAAAAAAAAGTGAGAACGTTTTTATAGAGATGTTTGGGTTAAAGAATAAAACATAAATGTCTACATGGATGAAGTGCTTTAAAGGAATCTAGTAACTTTGTTGACGTGTTCAAAAAGTGATGATATTGTTGTTATCTGTTATGTCCACTGGGTATTGTGTGAACATTTCAAGTACAATGGACGTTATGGCAGAGAAATGAGCAAAAATACAAAGTGATATTCACTAACTCATTACACTGACTTTGTACACGGTTACGACTATCCAGTGGATAGTTTAACATCTCAACACTTCAATCGTAAATATCTTTTCACCGAAATGGACATTTCGAAAAACCAAAACCTGTCCCATGTGTCTATTGTTAACATATATTACAAACAGGTATGAGGGAACCGCTAACATTCCAATTGGATTTTGAGGATTTGGACAATGTTCATCATTATGCGAACAAACATCTATTCGTATTCCAATCATGGTATTTCAAGTGTATGGCTGTTTCATTCTATCAACCATGACGATCAACCTATGTATTCCACCCTATTTTTAGTTCGTCCATTATTGCCAATCAATCAATGAACTTGCATCGGTTTACGTTAAATGTCTGATCGACAAACCTTTGTGATTGTCATTATATACTGTAACCTTACATTTTGTTAAGGTATAACGAAACTCTGAATACAAATTACGTAACACCCAACTTGATCGTCGCTATGCCAGAAACGTACGGGCAACGTTTTTGGTTGAATTTACTGAATTATAAGCCAGTATAATAATAATAATAATAATAATAATAATAATAGACATTTATATAGCGCAAATTGCAAAAGAGCCTCTAAGCGCTGAACAATACAATTACATACAAATCATCAAATGAAATTTCAAGATACAATAAACATACAAAAAAATATACAGACATTAACTATTACAAAAATGCTAACTTAAACAAATGAGTTTTTAACCTAGATTTAAAAGTATCTACATTTGGGGAAGTACGGATATTAAGGGGAAGATTGTTCCATAGAAAGGAGGCAGCATATATAGGAAAAGGATCTTTCACCATAATATTTTGAGTTAATTCGTTGTGTGAATTCCAGGAGAGACTGTGTAGATGATCGGAGTGTTCGAGTGGGAGTGTAGTGGTGAATTAAATCTATTAAATAGGTAGGAGCAAGATCATGATAGGCTTTGAAAGTAACGAGAAGAATCTTGTAGATAATACGAAAATTGATTGGAAGCCAGTGAAGATTGTGTAATATTGGTGTAATGTGATGAGAGCGGGAAACACAAGAAACAAGGCGAGCAGCAGTATTTTGTACACGTTGCAATTTTGTGAGGTTCTTATCAGGGAGTCCATAAAGTAAAGAGTTACAAAAATCAGTATAATGATGTAATGAAATGCCATTGCATAATCAAGCTAGTCAAGTCAAGCGAATAAATGAAATGCATGCACTTTGAATCAACAAAATAGCTTGAACAATAATTTAAAGGTAACACCGCCTAAACACATTTTACATGCATTTCGCCCCAATCACAATCGTGATCGCCGATTAGTAACAAAAACAAACTTACTCTGACGTGCACACATTTCTCCCGCCTTCTATCAGAGCGTCCACCCCATCGATCGGGAGCAAATCGATGATGATGACGACGATGAAGAGACGAAATGTCCTGTAAAATGACCGCTGTATCCCCTTGGCAGTACACGCATCCATCATCAATATCGATGTGTACAACCGATCGTAATACTTTTGGCGGGAGTTCAAGTGGAATGCAGATAAATCAAGCAGAACCGAAGAATGCCAACATCAAGCAAAATATATACATGGGATATCATGCACTGGCTATTACTGGAAAGCCCCGCGATGGTCAAGTGAAATATGATGATGCAGCTAAGATCAAATGATAGTGAGAGATAGCGAAGATCAAGTGTATATGGTTGGGATCAAAAGAAATATTCGAGAATGCAAATGCAACACAGCTGACAGTCGGCTAGAGATGCCTCATAAATCCACTAGCTTGCTGGCGCGAAGTTGAGTTACATTGAAATGAAGCGGACCAAAACGTCGAAGCGAGCTGATGAACTAGCCTGCATGAATCTTGGATTTCCCTTCTATTACGCGGTGCAGCCAGAGCGATTTGATTGTTTTGTCTGTAAAGCATGCATCCCTCATCCCCCGATCTTCAGCATGTTTGGTATTTGAACCAATCACACGACGGGTTAGAAATGAATCCCGGAGAATGGACCAATCATGCAAGATGTACCAACATGTAATATTGAATTATGATGAAACAAACGTATTTTAAAGGAGCGATAAATCACCTGACTCAGCAAACAAAAATAGTGTTGATGAATTGTTTGAGGATTGGTATATATGATTTTGCTACAAACATATGAAGGGTGAAATGGATGACTTCATCGTAACACATCAATTTAAGGCGTTTTAATACACTTGTCTTACCTAGAATGAGCTTTATAAAACGTGTCTTTTAATGAGAAAAGATAAGCCGGAAACACGTTTCAAAGCCGTGAGTCTGAGCTAGACAAATAGTTTCAAACGCCACCTGCTTTAGTAGGTGTAATAATGGGGATTGTGGGGCATTCCCAAAATTATGGTAATTATATGATAGTATGCTATTAACATAATGGTTAGCAATAATGGTAATAGGAACGAAAACATTATGCATTTTCTGCAACACCCCCCTCCCCCCCCCCCCCCCCCCCCCCCCACATCCACGAGTATCTGTGTGTTCTGCCGGTAGGTTTCGAACCCTGGTCGAGTTGTACAAAGACCACTCAACATCTCAAGGCCAGAACACCTCTTCACAATCACTTACACAATCTGTATGGATTTGTCTATTCGTGTTAAAGGCAATGTCAGGACGTAATTATACGGCTAGGGGGCAAGCGGGCTCGTGCCACAACATACATTGACTCTACCACATTAATACAGTCTGTGTGTGTGCGACTGTGCGTGCGTGTGTTTGCGTGTGTGTGTCTATGTGTCGGGGGTAAATAATAAATACATGATAAAGCTACCAGTCGATAACAGATTGAAATTTATTACTCTCCAATACAAGATTTGGCCTTGCCCCTGCTCGACGATATTGACACGTATCATGCATACAAAATAGCTTACTTAGTGTATGAACATGAAAGAACACAGTTAACACGTTCGAAATAAGTTTTTGTTGCAATCTTTCTGGTATGGCAATTATTATATCGTTACTTCTCGTAACTACACCGGCCATTCTTTTGTAATAGATATGCGTCCATCTAACCAATAAATGATAATCATGACATTGTCATTGACATTATACAACCGCACGTGCAAGACGCCTAAGGTGCTCCTTTAACTGATTAAGTATAGGATTAACGTTTTCAGACGGAGGACGTGAAAATCGGGACTGCGAATACCATGGCAACCCGCAAATTCAATAATTTTGCATTGTGAGCCTACCTGATCAACGCTGAGGGGAATTATGTTTCACGAATTATTCCGCCACCTGCGTGTATGGTAGCAAGACGATTCTGCTCTATAGTCTTAATATTAACTTCGTTATTATTTGATGAATAATGATTCAATGAGAAGAAAATAGTTGCGATAAGCAATGATAAGCGAAAGTGCAACATCCTCCAACATCTAGACCCCTCCCCCGTTATGTGTTTTTGTTTGTTTTATGTCTGTTCACTAGTCTCATCTCATTTCGCCTGATGCAAAATTAAAATAATATAAGCCTAAAATAATGTCATTTTCATAAAAATGAGTTGAAATTGTGTCATAAGAAACGTGGGTCGTCATATTTATCACTGTTTATATCAGAATAAAGTGCTTCATTGACTTTGTTAGAAGTTAATCACTTGGAGTTTTCAAATTTTTCTTTAATATAAATTGTTGTTAGGCTCATTGTAACAGAAGAATAAAAATGGTTTTGATTCATCAAATGTCTCTCTAATAATGGAAAGGTTTATGATTGAACGTAAACGCTTTTCGATTTCAGTCAAAATCAATGGGAAGTAAGTGATAGAAATCCGGCATCAATTTGAACTTGTCAGTAGGTATAAAATCAACATAATATCACTTTTGAAAAAAAAAACCTTCTGAAGATAATGGATCACCCTGTTCACTCCAATACCCGTGCAAATATACGGTACACACGCAGTGAATATCAGTCTCACCTAGCAGAAAGTTCATAATCTCACCTGCTCCTCAGCTCCACCCCCACCGGTCCCACCGGTCTCCAACCCTTGCCCCTATTCCTTCTGCATCGTTACCCCCAAGCTGCCCAACTGCATTATTACTTGGCAACATTCAGTTCGAAGACCCGAGCATGCATTCCCTATTATATTTCCTTTCCTAATTCTAATCATACACATGACATCCACTTTTCCCTGGAGAGAATATCGATAGCAGTGAATCTCCAATTAGCTGGACGGTTATCTGTGGCGTAGTCAGGGATCGAGCCAGACGGGGTGAGGGGTGGGTGTATAGGGTCAATATTAACCGGAGGGGGGGGGGGGGGGGGGGACATGCAGCATACGAGACACAACTAAAGACGGTGTAATGTATATCTTTATTTCTGTCTACTTACGGAACATGCCGAATTGGGGGGGGGGGGGGGTAGCCAGGGAATGAGAGCAATATTTTCTATCCATGGGACAGCATCAACCAAAGAATAGATATATACATTGTAATGTATTTTACAAAATAATGTTCTCCACACACATGGGGGCCGGAACAGGGGCAGGGGCACAAATGGGGCAGTATCAGGCAAGTATGACTGTATGATAGTCTTTCTACTTCTTGGTTTTTCCTCTCATAACGGGTGGGGGAGGGGAATAGGTTAAGAAACCCCACATCATGCGGTGGGTAGATAGAGCAATATTTCCCTTGCCCCCCCCCCCCCCCCCCCCCACTACGCTACGCCATTGACAGTACTAGTAATCTAAATCTGCTATCCTGAGAGGGCCAATCCTGCGATGGAATTATTGGAGTTTGCATGATTAATCTCAGTCTCCGATCCACTGCCCGCATTCCTCACGGTCGTGTGGCTATTCTGATGCTAGACCTACTTTAAAGGTACCCCTAAAACAATTGGCAGAAGATGGTGATTTAATCTAAAGTTTAATATATTCAACGATTTGTTTTCTTCTAATTATCCGTCTACATGCATAGCTTCATAAAAAACTTTGGCCGAAAACTGTGAGCGCCACTTGTAAACCGATGGAGAAAGAAAAAGAATGTTCTACTTCATAACAATGTTGAAGCTACACATTTTGATAAAGACACCAGCCAAAATAAAGGTCGATGTTCTCAGATTATGAATTTTATTTGGTTAGCAATCACGAACGGCCGTATCATTATCATTAATTAGCAAATGTGATTTCCACCTTTTACTTGTCTACAAGCACAAGTGGCGTTTTAAACCATGGTTTAAACAGTTTAAAACCATGGTTTAACCAGTATGCTTTATTTGATTTTTAACATACATTCAGGGGGTGAAATAAAGGGCTAGAGTTCCGAAATCGTACCACAAGCAAATGTTTTACAGTTATATACAAATCAATATACTCCTAATCTTGGATGGAAAACACCTCCTATATAACTACAACCCATTTTAATTTATATAGTTTATAGTTTATAATTTATAACTTATAGTTTGTATTCAATTGTAAAACATTTTGTTTGGACTGTAAGAATATTCCCACTACATATATCGTATTGTATATCGTAGTCCAGTTTGATCTTGATGAAACTTGTTAAGGAAGTATACAGGGTTATGCATGAGCTATAGATAGTCTAGATCATGGTAAGATTACCTTTCACCTTTCTTGAATCCAAAAAGACTGAGCGGGCGGAGCCCTAAATGGAAACTGGGCTCCTAAATCCAAGGGTTGGCGCTCAGTGGCGTAGCCAGTACAGGGAACAGCCTTCGAACGCCCCCCCCCCCCCCCCCCCCCTCCTCACCGTTTAGAGACCAAAATTGAAATATATAATTTAAACTACAAAAACCTATATGACACAATCCAATTTACATTACGTCCCAAACCCCGTTTTTACAGCCCAATTTCATATTAATTACGCCACTAACCCCGCCCCCTTGTTTGTCCATTTCTGACTGATACGTTATTGGTATCATCAATGGCGTAGTTTCGGGGGCGCGGGTATCCAATAATTGTACAAAATAGCATACAAGAAACATACAAGGATATCCTAACAAATAAAGATATAAATAGAGTGTGTCCCCAATAATTGCACAAAAAAACCACAACAAAACATAATGGGAAATCCTGACAAAAAGATGTTCAAAAACAATAAAGAAGTACATAGTGTGGCCCCAAATAATTCGCGTACCCCCCCCCCCCCCCCCACCCAAAGACCCAATCAGTCCGACCATGCTACCTACACTACTGTATGGGCATTGCTGGGTGTCATCACCAAATCGGATGCGCTTTGTTTATAGAAGAAGTCTCCTCGTTTTCCTGCATTAGTGAGAGTTGTTTATCAGCAGAATTACATCTCTTCTTATCTAGGCGCTCAATCAGCCGGATGCTATAGAAACACAGATACAATTTGGAAAATAAGTGTATACCATTTCCGCTAGAACTATATTATAATAGTTGTAAATTCAAACCACATCGAACGGAGATGAACTGTGTACATCGATATTTCGATAATAGTATGATTTTGACCAGAGGTTGTATGAATTAGATTGTACCTATGATGGGAAACTAATGATGGCATGACATGGGTTTACTTTACTTATTGGGTGTGCTTCATTATATATATGGATGTATTTATTTCTTCCCTTTTTAAAAATATTGTTCACTCTTTTCGGGATGCATCCCCTATTACTCCACCCCCACCCCCCCCCCCCTCATTCGCCCCATTTGCCCCCGAACGCTACGCCACTGATGTCAAAATGTGGTCATTATTAAATGATACTGACCTGACTCAGTCCGCACCTGTAACCATAGTAACCAAAGTGGAATTATTCGTGGTGTGGTTTGATAAATATCTGTAATATTATATCAACGGTACTTAAAGGGATTTGCATGCCAAATATCTAAAGATGGGATGGGATATAATTATGTTGTAAGATATATGACACTTCACTGTTCACATGGTAGTATTGCTCAACATTCTATACATATCATGCATATAGCACTGACACTTAAAACGTCAAGTTGTGTTTCATGTTTTCCGTTCATACATAAACATGAACATATATTTGTCATTAAATCCTGTAGTGGACCCACGATAAGTGCGTTGGGCAATTTGAAGTGACATTTACAAAACAGCATCAGTGCGGAGACGATTTTGTTTCGGACAAAAGCACAAAAAGGGGTAATGGTGAACATGGCCTTTGTCTGTTAGCAAATGTTTATTTACTATTTACAATACGACTATATCTTGACAAATTTGTACATTTTTATAACTTTAACCTGATATCATAATATAAACGAAGACTCGCTATAATTGACTAATAAGAATAATTTCACAATCAAACACTATAGACACGATAGACTTGATTAAATTCAGTATTGTACGACAGCATGAAAGAATATTTCAATCGCGATCTTGCAGTGTGTTGTCCACCCATGTTGTATGTTGTGGTTATGGTATAGATTATAGCATCAGATTGCCCAAGGCAATTTTTGATTATTCAACACCAACAATATACTAAATAGATATTACAAAATTGTAAATAATCTAAACACAAAAACAAAAAAACAGACAAAGTTACTAGATCAGACAAAGAAAGAAGAGTAAATCTACTGACATGCAGGGTTCTGTTGAATTATAATCAAATTACTTCATGCTTTATGTGATGGTATTAATGTCAATTTGATAGCTCCGTAATCAGATATAATATTTTCCGGGAATGATTCGTCGTCACCACCATCTTCCGTTTGCTCTTCTGTGTTTCCATGGTTACGGGGGAGAGAATGGGGAGGATGTGCCAGGAGGAGGATGCAATATAGTGGAGGGTGAACGCACCTAACAGTGTCAAGACTAGTAATTACACCTGCCTGCGTGCCTCCCATGCGGAAAGATTGTAATTGAATCAAAACCAGATCCAATAGACCATACTAGGTGTAAGCGAACACGGTCTCAGACTGGTGTTACGTTGTCCTATCGAGAAAGTTGTAATCCACCCTATAAACCCACATTTATACGGAATATATAATGTTCAAAATAATATAGACTATATTAGATATAAACTAGGTATGATAAACATGACAGTGTCAACACCAAATATAATACATGTATTAATAGGGTTATATAATGCTCATTTCAGAGCTAAATCAAGGAAAATGTGAACATGTATATTACAAAAATACACGTCCCCTTGCCTTGCCATTATTCATTGTGAAGTGTTGGGAGCAATATTGTACGGCAGTAAAACACTTGTTGGTACCTTGTTTGATGCACAGTGGTGTAGCAAATTAAAAAAAAAGGGGGGGGGGGGCTCCCCCTCACTGAGACCCGACATGTTTTTTCTGCTTACTTGTTCGCCGGTATATAGTAGGGGATTTTTATTGTATTTTCATCGTTGGAGCCCCCCCCCCCCCCCCCCCCCCCCCCCCCCCCCCCCCCATCTTGCTGAATTTCTGGCTACGCCACTGGTTATGCAATGTAACATTAAACAGTTTATCACTGCATAACCAAGGTCAGCCCATCAACAATTGACCAAAATGCCAACGATTCACTGTGAATAGTTACAATATATACTGGTTTCCCCGTGAAGAGGGCATGCCAGACAGGGGCTGCCCATATACCGTATATGTAATTAAAATCGTGATTTTATCGATAATTTGTCCAGAAATGAATGGATGGTGACAGGAAGGCGGTGAGGGTGGGTATTTTCCGGGAGGCCAATCGACCATCTCGCTCCACACCAACCGCCTTATAGGTCACTCATATTATCATGCATGATATCATATTATGGTATTGACCAGTAATAATAAATTTGATAGCCGAGTAATGAGATGAATCCTGCAAGGGCTCTGTCGATTAAACAGGCCACTGGAGTATAAATAGATGTGTTATGATGGCCCTTACAATTTTGATACCAATTTTCATGAAATCAAAATTTCTCAAGTTATCATTGGTTTAAAGCCCCCCCCCCCCCCCCCCCCCACACACACACACAGACCCACGGACACACACACACACACACACACAAACACGCATAAAATCACACACATACACACACACAAACACACACCAACATGGCTCTGCCACTTTGTTTTCTCGGAAGACCTCCCCCCCCCCCCCCCCCCCCCCCACCAAAACAAAAACTTTCTGCCAAACCGGAAGAGAATGCAGTAATCTACCGTATGTGATTTAGCCCAAATTTGGAGGAAGGTTTTTAACTATATAAATTCGAACAATTGAATTAGGAAGCCCATTATAAAAACAAATACAACCCAAAATGAATACTTGTTGATTTCCTCCAATTCAAAATTATTATACAATCGACGGATGGTTTCGACCATTTCATTTCGCCATTATATAGGTTAAAATAAATGTTAAGAATGAAATGTTGACTCATGAAAGAGATGACTTTTATAGCAGGGCAACAGCGTTTCACCCGAATATTCTTCAGTAAGTCGATACTTTCGTGTTTTTTGTATATAGCGAAAGTAAACTTCACAATTAGCATGACAAGTAATAATTTACCAATAACGGGAATAGAAAAAGGGGAGTTGCCCCATGTGTCAATTATTATTCCCTGCTACAATAACCCCCTCCCCCCCCCCCCCCCCCCCCGGCATGCCTGGTGGGAAATATAATGTATACGTACAAACCATCCAGTATGTGTTCATGCGTGTTACATGGGAGTTTGGGTGTTCTGCATGCACGCCCTCTTAATTATACTATTCCTTGCATTGTGAGACCCCCCCCCCCCCCCCCCCCCCCCCGCCTCCTCTTGTCAATTATCTGGTTCGACGCCAGTCTTCTTTATAATGTGCCAGATCTATTAGCTAATTAATACGGCTCTGATTTGTACTAGTAATTTATAGTGTTGCTTTAATTGGGGGGTTTCAGTTCATTGCTTGCATGTTCAGTAACCAAAATGAGAAAGCGATGAAGTATCATCAATGGGCGACCCTGAATAAGCAGTATACCGGAAATTAACCCTTTGTGATTGACATCCAGAAATAAACCAATTGAAATTATCTTGATTTCATGGATGATAGTGGATATGAATTGTATCCCGCACCCCTCCACCCCCCCCCCCCCCCAAAAAAAAAGAATAAGGGGGGAGGGAGATAGAGGGGGAGAATGTATAAATAAATAACAACAAATTATATTATTGGATCATTGGGAACACCTCTCGTTACTTATTCCAAAGAAAATCCTCACGTTAGAAAGGCTGCTCTTGTTACAAATGGTGGAATAAGATGATGCCTGTCCGATTTATGTCCATGTGTAAACTAGATACCTAGATTTATACCCACAACACGGGGGTCAAAATTACAGCATTAAAAATACATTAAATGGGAGGCTAGGCAAGGTAGGGTTGAGGTAAAGTTAACAGGTTGCGTGTTTGTTTTATTTATTTAAACATGTAATAAAAACTCGCTTTCCGCGATCAGGCTGTTTTTCACCCGATTTTCACCCGTTTTTCAGCAAGTCCGTGGTATAATGGTATTTGTTTCAATTTCTTCTTTTATTCTCAGCAGTCATGTGGTAAATCATGTGACTGCGCGCCGCATAAACAAAATAATGCGCTGAGCGCGCGATCATCAGCAAACTGCAAAAGTCCTCACACATTCTGAAAGGGGGCGTTATTTCTGTAAAATTCAATTGCCAAGGTTTGGAAGTGCTATGAATGGAGAAAATTTTATATATCGATGAATATCGTAATATATTTTTTATTTGGACTTCAATTCGCTTCTGGATTAAGTGGTTCGGGTGAGTAAATACACTATTCCACGTGATTTGTCTGTTTGTTTGTGTATTTATGTTATTTATTTAAAGTAACATTTTGGGCACAAACTAATTCACTCACATTTTGAATTTTCTCCAAAAAAGACGACTATTCTGAGGCATCGAAGGCAAACTGTGGCGATTTGAAATGCGGGTTTGCCGTTCGGGACACCCCATTCGTAAGAAGAAATACCACACGCGATGACGATGCCAACTCGCAATCCACTGTTAAAGTGGAGGATCTCGTGCGACCAGCAGCACGACACCGAGTGTCCAGAAACGCGGAGAACGACGATGAAGAAGTCGTCGTGGATGCTGAAGAGCAAGTCGAGGTGAAAATGAAATAGACCACGTTTCCCTCCTCAGTATACCACTGCCGAGTTATCATACATAAACTCAATAATGTAAACTATAAATGGAAGGGCTTTTTTTTTTTAACCAAAAGTAAGGCATTGGTGATAATGAGGATTTAATCCTGTGAAAAGAAGGGGTGCAAGACCCCCCCCCCCCCCCCCCCCCCCCAACCCGCCAAGTGGCACTTACTAATCAACTTAATATTTGTTCCATATCATATTATAACAAATATCTAATCATACATCCATCCATCCCTCCATCTATATCCATACATCATTGTGGTTTTTTTTACCAGTTTATGAGCTTTTTGGAGGGGATATATTAACAGTATCACTTGTATATCAATCTGTCTGTGTTATTGTGTACACGAATCTTGTCTCATTTTCCCTAAAGCCCGGCGCAAACAGAGCCTACTCGACCCGATCCGACTGGTTTTCAGTCAGACTAGAGTCAGTTTCGCTCAGTCGGAGCCAATCCAACTTGTTGAATCGGCCTCGAATGACCTGCGACTGACACTTGACTGGAAAAACCGGAGTCTAACCGGAGTCCTAGGGCAGCGCAGTCGGAGTTAAGCAGGCTGAAAACCAGTCGGATCGGGTCGAGTCGCTCTGTCTGCGCCGGGCATAAAAGCTAGGTCACAATCAAGTACATGAAAATCATTTAAAAGGTCACAATCAAGTACATGAACATCATCTTGATGTATCATTTATCTCAATACAACGGAATATAGCCTGTTCCAGTAAAGTTAAAGGGATAGTTGAGTTTGGGTATAGAGGGTGCTACACAAAATGATTTGATTGTGAGAAAATGAAAATGAAAAAGTGAGTGTCACATTTGAAAGGGCAACATTTTAATGACGGAATAAACTCTATTTGATCAAAATCGGTACAGAAATGGCTGAAATATCATAAACATTTGTAATTATTGTGGGACCCCACAATTATTCAATAATTTTGAACCAGCCGTTAATTTTTTTTTAAATGCTCCTCTTTTTAAAAATTCACAAAACAGCTTTGTTGAGTATCTCTCCACCTAATCAACAAAACATCTCATGAACAATATTTTATTTAAAATGGTTGAAACCAATGAGTTTTTAGAGAGTGCCCTCTTGAGTTTAAAGATTAACAGGCTTTTTACTTTTATAGTCATTTGTAATGTTTCATTCCCTTCGAGCATTGTGGAGTTATAACTATTAGTTTGTAATGTAAAATTTTGCAGTTTTTGGTTACTAAAATTCAGTTTGACCAAAACTACTCCCTTTGCCAAAACTCATCTATCCCTTTAAATTGGTTTTGTTAAAATATCAAAGCTCTTAATAACGAGGTTCCACTAAATTTCTTCTTCCTTCCTTCCCTCGCGTCTGGTAGGCATCCAAGGTGATCTCAAATGGAGGAAAAGAGGATGAAGAAGGAGAATCGGAGGAGAAAAGTTTTCGGAAGAAGATGCACGGGTGGCTAAAGTTCGGGACGGGCTGCTACGTGTTCCTCTGCCTCGTCCTCTGTGTGCTCTCCATAGCACGATATGCGGCCAGTGGGTGCCCGTGTTTCAACATAGATGTCATTTGAACTTCAGTACGATGAATTACAATGTGTATTTTTGTTCCATTGTATGGCTCTACTCTACGTTTATGTAGCAGATGAATGATTTTGTCTCAACCAGAAGGCAGTCAAACTTCACCCTCAATAAATAAATGCAAACAAGCAAAGAAACCATCACGAGCATTGGAAAAGGGTTTCAGGGACAAACCATCACAAGAGCTTCCTAGCTCATTTAGTAAAGTACCGGGGTCTGGTATTGGGAGGTCTCAGGTTCAAATCTCAGTAAAACCCAATTTTCTTTGCTCATTTTCATTTATACATGTATTACCTTTATATATTTCTGGCCGTTTCCCTGTTTGAAATCATTCGATAAATAAAAGCGAAATATTTCATTCCCACGCACTTACGTGGGTCCCATCTTATCCAGTATGTATTAAATTTGTTAGTCCATCTGGAATTGTGTGTGCTGTCAAAAGTAGGGTACATGTACATCATGTAAATGGCAAATGAATGCCCAGGCTTTCATGTGAACTCCGCTTTGTATGGTTATTTTCTAATGAATGTGGTACGCCAACAAGACCATTGTGAAATAGTACATAGGCCTACAGTCAAAGGACGATGAAATCCAGACAAATTGTTGTATGCACTATTAAGGGGAGGGCCAACATCGAAAAAGTGGCTTCCTTAAGGACTTAGGTTGCCAGATCTCCACAACAAGTTTAAACCAATTTTATTTGCAAG
>JBAMJV010002117.1:0-32500 GCA_037951105.1 Echinarachnius parma
CACTGTGCAGGAGACGCTCGACTCTTTCATCGATGTTCAGCCTGTAAGTATGTCGTAAATTAAATCAACAGCCACACTCTAATACAAACCAAAGTTTTATTGGTTGCTGATGGTAAAAGATGCGAGTAAATAGACTGATCATGCATAATTTTGTTTTGGCCATTATCACTTGGTCATAGTGTGAGGCTAATTGACCTAACTAATAAACTTTCAGAGGTGTGGCAGTATAATGAGCATCAAAAGAAACTTACCAGAGTTGTTTAAATGTGTTTTTTAATTTTTCATTGAGGATTTCTAAACACATTTAAACACATGCAGCTATGTATTACTCAGTAATCTCTATTAATATCATGTAAACATATAAGAGGTTGCACAGTTGCACAAAAAAAACACACATATAGTTTAGCCATGAACACCACAAGGGGTGACTCGATCAACAAATGTCACAGCACAACCAAAGCCATACACCTTATACTGTCTAATCCAAACGTCACTGGAATGGACATGGCTTTTTGTTGCTGTGTTGTGTCATTTGTTGCAGAATCCTCTGTGGTGTTCATGCTCTGTGTCTAATTTTGTGTGATTGTGCAACTTCTTGTTTAATATCAACATTTGCTTAGTAAAGATTACTGAAGGTTAGGGTTCAAATACTTGTATTTTGGTGTTAATTGTGTAATAGAGGGTGTAGTCACTGTAAAACCCCACATAATTTTCCTGTATCTTAGTTCTTGCTGTATAAAGGAGCAAATGTAAGTGTTCTGATTCAGTACAGGGAAACCCCGTTATAACGAGCTCGCTTATAACGAGGAGAATCCTTTGGTCCCAATTTTTCCAATGGCATATTGCTCCACGTATAACGAGCTCGGTTATAACGAGGTACCGCTTATAACAAGGTAAAATCAATAGTCCTGACTACCTCGTTATTTATAACGGGTTTCCCTGTATTGGCAGAGAAGATTACAGAAACTGCCATGCATATCGCTGGAATACTATTTTTTGGAAAACTTTGGTTTTGTGCAGTCAGCCATATAATGTACTTTATATTTTGTGTTTATTATCAAAGAGCAACAGTTATATCTGGCAGAAGCAGCATTATTATTATTGGGATTTTTAAATGCGTGTATACTTAGAACTATAATCAAGTTAAAGTAGTATGTTACTCCAAGTGAGAAGTTTGAAAATTATAATATTTGATGCTCATCTAATTGTCCCTTCACTAAAAGTTGAATTTAAAGAAATTAACAAAATTGATTGTATTACATTATATTATACATGTAGTATGCAGAGAAAGCTATATACTTCTCCCAAGCAAAGTTCGCTATGAGCCTACTAATTGCATGTAATCATAAAAAGATAACAATTAAAACAATCATAAGTACAAGGGGATTCTTTTTTCTTTGTTTCTATTGCAAAACAGGAGGTGGTGAACATTGAGGAATACATGAAGTCGATAGATGGCCAGCAGCGCTCCCAACCGTTCATAATGGCCAGGGGGAGCAAGATTAACCCGACACAGACATACGTCATAGTCGAGAGGCACGCCATTGAGACAGCAAGCCTGCTTGCTGCTGTAGATGTGGCTTACAAGAGTACCTTCGTCTTCGATGTTGACTACCAGCGGCAATGTTGCCAAGTCTGGTATTTCTTGCAGAGTGTCGTGTATGGTATGGGTGATGTAGGTGCAAATATTTCACCTAAAATTCGTGATCTGAGGGCATTTCTTGCAACTAAGGATATCAATTAAAGCTGAAGCTATATGATATCGCACAATCATGCAAAAATAGCTTGTAGCTGCAATATCACAAGAACCAGTGGACAAATAACTATCAAACTTATGTATGTACATATTTGTATCTTGAGGAGCTATACACTTATTAGCCTTTTAACAAGGCGATCGTGTTTGAATGGCCTTTTGAAGAGGCTATACACTTATAAGATGTGGTAATTGGGTCAAAGGTCAAGGTCATGGCCCTTACATTTATGCCAAAATAACTCATAATTGTGATACACTGTTGATCATAATGGTGGAATATTTTTTTTTAGATCCAACTTCATTCCTTTTCCCTAGTTTGTGCGCTAATCGACCATTTTGTACTAAAAATAATGATTTTATAATGTTTCCAAACTACCAATGTAAAATAAATGGCTGCATGAATATGCATTCATTAAGCTAGCCTTTTGTTTTAAGCTTTGAAAGGCAGCCCCTGATTGGCTTATTTCCCTCTCCAAAGCGTATGTCCAACATGTCATTGTTATGGGTCATTTCTCAGAGTTGGCTGTAAATTTTTCAACCAAAATTGGCACAGAGGTCCCCTAGGCCAAACGCTGTCCCAACGCCATTGACTACACAGCAAACGATACGGGTGCTCCACCAGGAAGGGGTGTCAACAAGCAATGTCCACTATTTCGTTGGAACATCGCAGGTTACGGTTTGTAAAATCATCAAACGTCATCGGAAGGAGGGTAAATTAACGCCACGGGAATCTCTAGGACCTCCACGATTGACCACCAACATAAATTGTCGCAAATTGCTTAACCTATGCGGTAGAAACCGGAAATGCCGAAAAGGAGCCTTCGCCATCTGTGAAGAACATGCTATGGAATCAACGCCTTCTGCCAAACTGTAGATCAGAGATCGCTCTAACTTGGTCGCCGAGCAAGACGAACTACCAAGTGTCCACCTCGTACCATGCAACCAAGATTTACCGGACATCTTAATGTCATCTTAACGGATACGAGCCATACCACTGTTGGGCTGTCACAACCTCAAGTTGTTTTGTGAATGTATAAATCGTGGAGCTTATCGCCACGTAATTGGCAAACCCTTTGTATTCCCTCTGTTTGGTCAAGGATGGTATGGCTCGGATCCATCAAGATGATATATCACTAGTGTCCAGGTGGAAATCTTCTGGGCCCCCAGTCCAAGGACGTCCGGTAAATCTTGGTTGCATGGTATGGGGGTGGACACATGGTAGCTCGTCTTGCTCAGTGACCATGTTAGGGCGATCTCTGATCTACAGTTTGGCGGAAGGCGTTGATTCCATAGCATTTTCTTCACAGATGGCGAAGGCTCCTTTTCGGCATTTCCGGTTTCTACCGCATATGTTAAGCAATTTGCGATAATTTATGTTGGTGGTCAATCGTGGAGGTCCTAGAGATTCCCGTGGCGTTAATTTACCGTCCTTCCGATGACGTTAGATGATTTTACAAGTTACCGTAACCTGCGATGTTCCAACGAAATAGTGGACATTGCTTGTTGACACCCCTTCTTGGTGGAGCGCCCTCATTGTTTGGCATGTAGCAAATGACGTTAGATGGAGTTTGGCCTAGAGGGCCTCTGTGCCAATTTTGGTTGAAAAGTTTACAGCCAACTCTGAGAAATGACCCATATAATGATGAAATGTTGGACATATGCTATAGAGAGGCAAATGGGCCAATCATTACAGGGGCTGCCTTTCAAAACTTAAAACAAAAGGCTAGCTTAACGAATGCAAATTCATGCAGCCATTTATTTTACATTGGTAGTTTGGAAACATTATAAAATCATTACTTTTAGTATAAAATTGTTCATTAGCGCACAAACTAGGGAAAAGGAATGCAGTTTGATCTAAACAAATATATTCCACCATTATGATCAACAGTGTATGAGTTGCTTATCAATTTAAAACATTTCTATATTTCCCCTCTCATACAATTTCTTTTTGTTTTCTTTGTTTCTGATTTTCTTGCCTCCACACAATGATATTGACATCCATATCCTACCAGACCTCAATGAAGATAGCATCAAGGAGCTCATTCCAAAGATTGGAAAAAGAATCAAATTTACCAAAGGTTGGAGAGAAGAGGTATCCGTATGGCTTTTAAATGCTTCAAATGCTTGAAATCTTTTGAAGGAATCCAATCCCTGTTTTTTCATTTTAAACATTCCCATCGAATTCGCTATGGGCGAAAGCAATGTAGAAGCCATTTCAACACATTAGGTGGGTTCAAAAAACATTTAATATCTAAGCACTCACGAGAATTCGATGGGAATGTTTAATATGAAAAAACAGGGATTGGATTCCTTCAAAAGATTTCAAGCATTTAAAGCATTTAAAAGCCATACGGATACCTCTTCTCTCCAACCTTTGGTAAATTTGATTCTTTTTCCAATCTTTGGAATGAGCTCCTTGATGCTATCTTCATTGAGGTCTGGTAGGATATGGATGTCAATATCATTGTGTGGAGGCAAGAAAATCAGAAACAAAGAAAACAAAAAGAAGTTGTATGAAAGGGGAAATATAGAAATGTTTTAAATTGATAAGCAACTCTTACAATTACCAATAACTTGTGTGAAATATTTATCATCTGGTTAAAGCCTTAAGGGGGCAGTATATAAGGCTGAACTATAGTAACCAAACCTGGACATTAACATTATAAACTTATGCCGGTTCACCTGCACTAGTCTATACCCAACATGTAGAAACAAATGTTTCATCTGCCGATTTCTCCCTCAATTTACTTTCGTTTATTTTATCCACAATTCATATACTTTGATAATAATTTATACCGACTTTGTTTTGAAGACTGCAAAATGTAGAAATAAAATGATTATTTCCTGTCCAATTTTCTTACCGATGCGTCCTAAAAACACAGCGTTCAACAGTTGAACGCAACAGTGCTCAAATGGCCGGTATTGTTATCTCCAGCGCACCAACTCCATATTGCAACTCAAATTCAAAAAACACACACACAAAGTCAAAACATAACTTTATTTCATCAAACCAAAATAATAACAATTAACATTAAATTTGAAATAAGTATAGTCTACGAAAAATAATAATCAGATCTGGATGGCAGATAACTATCAAAATTGCACTAATTCATGCAGGGCGTGTTAATTTGGGCTTGATATATAAACTGCTCAATGACGGAGGCATCATGTTCGACTGTGCGCAGTCGAAGATCCATCTAGTTTTATTCATATTTTTGGCTAAAGAACCTATGCAGGGTGGCCCAGAAATAACTGAACAGGGTATTTGCCATTATGAAGAAATGTACAGAAGAGGTTCACTGGATAAATCACTGGATAAATCTTGAGAAATTTGATACCAAGAACAGTAATTTTGGTTGAGTATTTTTTATGTAGGGGGTTTTAAGTGACACCATGTCAGGGTCAAATTTTTGTCAATTTCTAGAAAGTCGGTGCCTGATATATAGCCATTCATGCCCGCCATAGCACCAAATAGCGATCAATACGAATTATTTTATCCATGTGCATTCAGCTGTAAAACCGATGTCGACTATGCGAAGGGACATGAATGCACATGGACAAAAGTATTCGCATTGATCACTCCTTTATGCTACGACTGGCATGAATTGTTATTTATCAGGCGCAGACTTTTTAGAAATTGACAAAAAGTTGACCCTGACATGGTGTCACTTAAGACGACCAAAAAAAAACCTACTTGACCAGAATTAAAAAGATTATCTATGCAGTGAACGTAGTCTTTTTTTATCTCGCATCTCTAAACAAAGCAATTCTTCTACCATAGGTTCTAAAGTGTGAAAAGTCATTTTCATTCCTTTCTGTCACATTTTAAAATATTGCCATGGAAACCGGTTAAAAACTTTCAATTTCATTTTGTAATTGTTCCATAATTATAAAGGTACCAGTGAGTATATCCTCATTCGTGATTGATATATGATTGTTGACATAAACAAATTGTCTTTGTATTGATTTCAGTATTTTCATTGCTATGATCCACCCGCATGACAGTTCTTCAAACCCCGAAAGTGTTGGGAACCCTACAAATTTGATGACAAAATTTCACTCAAACTGTACAGTGTCCCAGAACAAAAAACTGGATTTCATTGCAGAAATTTTCTGTCATAATGAATAATTTCTTTGATCAGATATATGAGTATGAAAAGCTATGTTTCTCTTACTTCATTTGATGTACAACTTATGGCACATAATTCATGTATGACTGAATTAAATCAATGGAAATTGATGTCACCAAAATTCCATTTGCACAGAGAAATTGCAAGTTTTGGTGAGTTTTTACGGTACTTCGAAAAAGAACAAACATTGCATACACATTCATATTATTATCTTTTATATGACACCCCATGCACAAACAAAATAAACGATGTATGCCAGAGAACAACAACAATGAAAACATGCCTGATTCTACCCAACATAGTTAAATAAGAAGTCAGTCAGCTTTTCTGACTTGGCAGTGACAATGGACTTCATGAATGAGTGAATGGCACAAACGTGGGGATCTGGGAAAACTTTGGAAACATGCTAGTTCAGGAAAGTTACTCATTTGGGCTGAATTGAGGGAGGTTTTCATTGTACTCGTTCTCTGGCATAAATAATTTATCTTGTATTGATGAGGTGTCAAATAATAGATACAAATATGAATTTTTATGTGGTGTTTGTCCTTTTTCAAAATAGGAACGTTTACTACCCTAAAACTCACCCAAGCTTGCAATTTATGCGTTCAAATGGAATTTTGATAACGCCAATTTTATTGTTCTAATTCAGTGATGAGTGAATTATGTGCCATAAGTTGTACATATTATAGTGAAAGAAGAGAAACAGCGCTTTTCATACATGTATATCTTATTTAAAGAGATTATTCATTATGACAGAATATATCTGCCGTGAAATCTGTTTCGTTTTATCTGGGACACTCTGTATAATGACCTTGAAAAGGGTGTCATTTAAAACTCAATTCTGCAAGGATTTTCAAAAGCAGATTTGCTAGATGACAAATGTTGGTGAAAAGAATACCAGAATTTGAGTCTTCTGTTGTATGCAGAATACTCAAATTTTGTAATCTTTCATCAATATTATATATAATAATAATGCATCTTTAAACACAATTTTCCTGATCCTGACAGAATTGAGTTTAAATACTGCCATCAAATTTGTGGGGCTCCCAACACTTTTGAGATGCTAGTATGAGTATTAATTAAATAAACCAATGGATGCATGAGTTTCTGTTTGGAATAGATAAATTATGAACAGATCTGAAGCCATTATCTCATGTATCAGAATCATGTGTACTTGCATACTAAAAAATGCCTAAAAATAAGAATAGGTATAATATTACACATAGTTATACATTAATTTACAAGTTGTAGTTGTTTTTCTGACTTTCCTTATTTGTAGTCTCTATTTCCACAGGCACTATTTCAGTAAATATGTTGTGATACAATGTACCTTTAACCCTATTAAGGCCGGGGGGGGGCCATAATGGCCCCCCCCTCCGGAATTTTTTTTATTGCTCCAAAACGCTGCAAGATGACGCGCCGCTGCTTGGTGACTTTTTTCTTTCGGGTCTTGCGCACGTTTTAAAACAAAAATTTCGAAAATCGGACCCTCCGTTACAAAGTCACGTGACCTTTTGTCTATGCATGTCAGCCCGAAAATCGCTAAATTTCGTGATTTGTGTACAAAACATATGGAAATATCAATTTTCATAAAATGAGGTGTATTATTAGATATTTGGTGTTGTTTACATTTTATATGTTGGTTTTGGGGTTCAAAACAGTTAAATTATAGTTAGAAATAAAATAAACAACAAAAACAATAAAATACATAAGTTAAAAAAACAAAGAAATACATAAGAAATTAATAAAACAATAGAAAACAAAAGGAAGAACCGGGCTCTTCCAATTCTTTTTGTTGTAGTATCATTCCAAATGCTCTAAAGAATATATGTAGTGAAAACCAGAGTTTAATTATGAAGAATATATGATTTATGGGTAAAAATATGAATTTCATGACTTATTTGCATAAATTACCATAAATATGCAAATTAATGAATTTTTCAAAATTTTTAAAAATTACCATTGTATTCTATACACTTCACTTATCACGCGTGCAAATTTTTACAGCGATCGGCCGCTCCGCGGCCGAGATCTTAGGGGGGGGCCATAATGGCCCCCCCCCGGCCTGCTGAAGACCTCAAATAGCCCGGCCTTAATAGGGTTAAGTAACACTTGGCTATATCAAGCTCTTTCTGAATTTTGTTGTGTCAATATTCAGAATGTCACAGCACTTTTGAAGAAAAAAAATTATTTTGTTTTATTTATAGCTTGGTGAAAAATTGGGGGTTTGGATTGCATATTTTTAAAAGTGTTGAGTTACAAAAATAGTATACATGTTGAAAAAACACCTAAATGCAACAAATCCAAATTGTACACAGCCAATTTTTTTCTTGCACTAATGCCAAATGTGTAGTTTGTATAATTATATATGCACTGTATTCTCACAATTTTGACAGAGATGTGTTTACAGGAGTACACTTTAATCGTTATACTTCACTTTGTTGTTCAATAATCTTTCAATGAGTACGAATATTGACTAAACCAATGCATGTTTTGATGTTTGTAATTGATAGGTATTTGAAAAGAAATTAAGCCATTTAGTTTTAGAATCGTGTTTAATTGCATAATCATTTCCAGTAATAATGCCTACAAAGAAGAATAGGTATAATATTACACATGTGTATCGAGGGTTTAGAGCCACAAGGCCGTTTCTGCATTTCAGCCATTTTGAGAAAACAAGGTTTTAAGATTTGAAGGCAGTTCCAAAATGGAAGATTTAGGTACAAAATAAGGCTGTATAGTGAAACGGTTATCCGTCGGATATCCGACCGTGAGGTCGGTTACCGGATTCAGAATTTCTGATACTGGTATCCGGAAAAAGAAAAAAAATTATTACACAAAAATTGAAATTACTGCTGATAAGGCTTTTTGTCCCTGAAAAACCTCACATTTTTCTGAGCATTTTGATATCTAAATCTAAATTTTACCAAAAATGCAGATACGGCCTTGTGGCTCTAAGCCCTCAATATAATTAAACATTAATTTACAAGTTGTAGTTGTTTTCCTGACTTCCTTGATTTGTAGTCTGATATATTTCAGTCAGTACGTTTTTCTGATATTTGTTTTGTTTTGTATTCATGTCACAGCAGCACTTTAGAAAAAAAAGAAAAAAGATTTTGTTAAATTAAAAGATGATTGTAGGGGAAACATTATAAGGTTAGGGTTGTATATTTCTAAAAGTGTTGAGTTACAAAAATAGTGTACATATATATGGACAAAAACCTACGATATTCAAATGCAAACAATCCAAATCATGCATGATTGAGCACACATTATAACTGTCACTTTTCAAAAGTCATGTGACTTTTGAAAAGTGACAATTTTCCCTTAAATGTGTGCTCACTCATTCATGCATAACTCGACGGATCATTTTCACAGAAGTTAGTGTATATATATAGAAACAATCCTGCCAAGATATCTTGATCCAAACTTTATCGTCAAAATCAGTATTTGTAAAGGTATGCATGATGCCTACATCAACCTTTAATTGTTATATATTTATTTTGTTGTTTATTGTATTTTTGTTTTGTTGAAGAATATATACACTGTTCACAACATGCAATTGTTCTCCTCTGTTATATTTGTAGTTATATTGTCCGTAGTATAACATGCTGTACTTTGCCCGTATAGTTAACCCTTATTTGATCCCTCATATTGCCCATTTACTATCACTTACATGCAATAGATTCAATGCCGAGTAAAATCTACATCGAGATGAGTAAAAAAAGAGGAAAGATTGCCCAGTAGTTTCTTTTGATATTTTTACCCATTTTTGTTTTGCCCAACGTGGCCTTGGACTCATACGGACCCTCATGCTGGGTAAGAGTTGGGTAAAGGTTGGTAAAACAGGAGGTTGGGTAAATATATGGGCAATGTCTTACTGGGCAATGGAATTGGGTAATGAATAATGACCAACCGTTTTGCCCAATTATTGCTTTTCTAAGTTCTAGGGGGGTAATAATTGGGCAATATTCCTGGGCAATTCGCTGGGTAAATAATTTACCCAACTCAATTACCCAGTCTATTTCCTAGGTGGGTAATAATTGGGCAATATTCCTGGGCAATTCGCTGGGTAAACGATTTACCCAACTCAATTACCCAGTCTTATTTCCTAGGTGGGTAATGATTGGGCAATATTCCTGGGCAATTCGCTGGGTAAATGATTTACCCAACTCAATTACCCAGTCTTATTTCCTAAGTGGGTAATAATTGGGCAATATTCCTGGGTAATTCGCTGGGTAAACGATTTGCCCAACTCAATAACCCAGTCTTATTTCCTAGGTGGGTAATAATTGGGCAATATTCGTGGGCAATTCGTGGGGTAAATTATTTACCCAACTCAATTACCCAGTCTTATTTCCTAAGTGGGTAATAATTGGGCAATATTCCTGGGCAATTCGCTGGGTAAACGATTTGCCCAACTCAATTACCCAGTCTTTATATTTATACCCAATTATATGGTAATAGTTGGGTAAATTATGTTGGGTAATACGGTTGGGTAATCTTAAGATGGGTAATTAGATGGGCATTTAAGTTTGTCCTAAAATGGGTAAATTACGAAAGGGGTAAAGTTTACCCAAAAGTTGGTCGGACTCATAACGACCCTCATGTTGGGTAAAATTTGGGTAAAATTTTGCCCAATATTTTTAAGAGTGTACTCCTCCCAGCGAGTAAGTATGAAACAGAAAAAACAATAATAATACTAGTTGTAATTTCAAGAGCGGGTAAGACACTCAGAATAAAAGGCAGAAATAGTATAGGTTTTTCAGGCCAATTTCGTAAACTTTTCATTCGTATTGATAAGCTGTTCATTCAAATTCGCGAAATTAAACTGAATGCTGAAAAATATCGTTCAAAATTGCATTTCCTTTAATCTATTGAGCTTTTTGCTCAAGTGATTTAGCACTTAAAGCATTCAATTTAAAAAGCACGCTATCATGGCTATTAGCGTTCAATTTTGCCAACGGAATTCACGGAAGGCGGTATTACGTAATCAGGAATTTTCTCGCTTTAAATTGAATGACAATTTTACGAAATAGAAACACGTTTTAAAACGAATGCAAGCAAAATGTTTTCGAATGATCGTTATATGAATTCAAATGCTAAAAAATGAATTTGAACTACAAAATACAGCTGCGGTGACAAAATCGGCGAAATTGAATGCACACAAAATAATTTCGTGTGGCAAACTCACGAAATTTACCGAGAAATCCTATATCATAGCTTGTGACCACCGGCTTGTAGAAATTGGGGTATATCAGTGAAAATGTACACTGGGCTCCAAGTATACAGTCTGAGGAATATGCGCATGGGATGATACCAGTGAAGCCAAATTTGTATTTCTAGTCAGTTTCCTCTATGTTTGAATTTACTTTGTAATACGCTATAGGGTAATTCCACGGTGACACGACATATGCTCCGCCGACATATGCTCCGCCGACAATTGCTCCGAAAAATGCGACAAATGCTCCGCGACAAATGCTCCGCGATATTTGCTCCGCCGACATTTGCTCCGCCGACAATTGCTCCGCCGACAAATGCTCCGCCGACATTTGCTCCGCCGACAAATGCTCCGCCGACATTTGCTCCGCCGACAATTGCTCCGCCGACAAATGCTCCGAATATGCGACAATTGCTTAGCCGACAATTGTTCCGCCGAAATATGCTCCGGAGATACGACATTTGCTCCGGTGACAATTGCTCCGCAGAAATATATGCTCTGAAGATGACAGTACTTCAAATGGTCCAAAAACAACATATGTTCCTCAACCATAATTGTTCCACCGACATTTACGCCGCTGAAGATTAAACTCTTGAATGAATTCTCAAGTACCTTGGGTATGAAGTGCGCTTTTATATGTTATGCGAATCTCTTGTGAAATTGGAGTACAATCGATTCAGTAACCATCGATTCATTCAAATATTTTATTGGCTGGTTTGTTTGTTTCACGTTTCTTTATACAGGGTGGTGGTGGGGGGGGGGGGGGGGGGGGGGTGCAGTCAAGCCCAGTGTTGTAAGGATGTGTGACCCTGCAGCCTGCATCTAGTAGCAGAAGGGGAGGCGCAATAACACTGGCTTTAGTTTTTGATGTTACATTGGGGTTCGACTGGACCCTCATAGTATCCGAAAATGCTGTGATGAATAGTATACTGTTCCAAGCAATCATCAAGCGAAGGGCATGATACTGGTGTTAAGATCGATCATGAATAGAAAAAAGAAAAGTCTTTATAATCACTGCATTTGTATTACTCAGACTCTTTATGAATCAAGAAATTGTTCCGCATGAGTTCAAAATTTATCCACGTTTTATCAAAATTCAAAGAACGTTATTTTCACCCACTGTTTTGTTTAGATTTGTTCATCGTTCACTGAACAACGAGGGCCCAATTTGTGACACTTCTAAACGCCCCCCCCCCCCCCCCCCCACCCCGTAAACGATTAAGGCTGCCTTATTGTCCAACAGAAAAGCACAAACTTCCAATGCATTTTGCATTCTTATAAACGGAAGGATTGGCAGGAAGTAGCAGAAAATTAAAATTCAATAATCTAAGGAATTGAGGGGACCCCTTTAGTGACTATGACGTCATATTACATAAAAAGCAATATGTGATCAATTTTATTGTTAATATGTGAAGAATAGATTGTCTTCTAGACGATGTGATCTTTATTTAAAGGGGTAGTACAGTTTTGGTACTCATGTATAATGTAAGACGCGTATGTGCCGCTTAAAAGACCCCCTTTTTCACACTCGATCACAGCTCTAAAGATACCCGATTTTCAAAACTTTCCGCTCCATAGACCCTCGGAATGACTTGGCTAGGTAGTTGAGTAGCGACAATCCATTATTCTTCTTCGAGTTCGGCTCCATAGACCCCCGGAATGGCTTGGCTTTGTATTTGAGTAGCGCCAAATCCATTATTCTTCTTCTAGTTCGGCTCCTTAGACCACAATTTGAGCCTTTTTGAGGGTTTCCGTAGGTATTTGAAATCTCCGAGTCTATGTATTTTGTAGTTTTAGTCTGCTCCTTAGACCCCTCAACTCCCCTTTCAGGGATTTTGTAGCTCCAAAGACCCTATATTTTGTGCGTTTCCGGGATTTTGTAGCTCCAAAGACCCTATATTTTGTGCTTGTAGTTAGCTCTTCAGACCCCCATTTCAGAGTTCCGTGCGGCACACCCTCGTCAAAAAATAATTCGAGTGCCCACCCCCCAGGGATCTGCCCCCTCCCGACGTTCAAACACACACACACACTCACACACACACACACACACACACACACACACACACACACACACACACACACACACACACATACACATATAGGGCTATACTGCCGTCCCATGACAAAAGGAAGCAACTCTGAATTTATCAAAATCAACATTTTTTCTTGATTTGGGGTATTTTTTGTATGCTCTACATGATGGTGAATAAATTGAGGTCACATGACCCCTAATTTCCGAAATATAGATATATCAAAAGGAAGCAACTCTAAAGATTTGTGTGCATTGATCTCCCAATCAGCCAATCAGAGCGCGCCTAAGTGCAGCTCACTTTTCTCCTTGAATGTCTGTCAACCACTGCACCAGAATTGATACAGAAAATGCTGAAATTCGCTGATCTGTTTGCACATCTGAAGGAAACGTTAGTGTATTTTGACTGAAGTATATATATACATTTAAAACCCATTTCATTTATCAATCAAAATGCTGACTGTGAATAAAAAATATAACGTTTTCTTTTTTTTTCACAGCACAAGTTCTGATGCTATGTGTTTATTATTGTCCCACATGTAGACTTTTGTGTGGGGAATTTTGCAGAAAATGATTAACTTGATGAAATGTTGTTTTACCTGGCTTTGCCAATGACTCACACACAAACACAAACACACACACACATGCACAACCATACACGTACACACACATACAAACACACGCATGCAAACACACACACACACACACACACACACACACAAATATACGCACACATACAGACATACGCGCAAACAAACACACACACGCACAAACACACATACACACACACACAAGCAAACACACAGACACACCTACACACACACACACACAGACACACCTACACACACACGCACTCACACACAGAAACACGCACACGGCACAGCCACACACGCACACACACACTTACAAACGCACATAACACACACGCGCACACACACAGACGTATGCACACACACACACGCGCGCACACACACACACGTACGCACACACACACACACACGCATGCAAACACACACAAATATATGCACACAGACATACATACGTGCAAACATACGCATATATACACACGCATACACACACAAACACGCACATATACACATACATGAGTAGATACACACTAACACATACACACACTAACACATACTCACATGCACTCACACACACGCATACATACACATATATTTGCACATAAATATACACACAAACGTGTATACACACATACACATGGATACACACACAAACGCACACACGCACGTACTCACACAATACTGACTTCTTAGATTATCAAGAGTTGCTTCCTTATGTCATTGGATGACGCGTGCAAATATTCAAGATATACTGTGACAAAAGGAAGTATGCTGCTTAATTTGCATAAAACAATGATTTTACAAATCAAAACATATCAACCCGAAATTACTCTGAGTACATTATAAAACATGTAATATCTGAGAATTAGGATTTTATGTTTGAGAGGTCAGAAAGAAAAACATATTTTCTTCATTTACTAAGAAACTCATTCCACAGAGTTGCTTCCTTTTGTCATGGGACGGCAGTATATATATATATACAAAGGGAGTATTTTAAATCGCAATGACTATATTCTATAATGCTGCATGCATATGTCTGTAAGGGTATTGGGTACCGTGACAAAATCGTTATAATTACACGTGGAAAGGGTTTGTAAGAGAGAGCAAGACATGATAATCTATCAGCTTCAGGAAATTTGAAAATTGAGACAATGGGGGCATTTCATGAAACTTGTCGGCTCTGACGATTTGTCATTCGCTGACAGTTACCATAGTAACATTCAGCTACCAGTGCTTTGAGCCCCCCCTCCCCCGGATACTAACAAAATGTCGTCTTTGGCGGCGGAGCAAATGTCGGCGGAGCAATTGTCGCGGAGCAATTGTCGGCGGAGCAAATGTCGCGGAGCAATTGTCGCAGCTTCGGAGCATTTGTCGGCGGAGCAATTGTCGGCGGAGCAAATGTCGGCGGAGCAAATGTCGGCGGAGCATTTGTCGGCGGAGCAATTGTCGGCGGAGCAAATGTCGGCGGAGCATTTGTCGGCGGAGCAAATGTCGGCGGAGCATTTGTCGGCGGAGCAATTGTCGGCGGAGCAAATGTGGGCGGAGCAAATATCGCGGAGCATTTGTCGCGGAGCATTTGTCGCATTTTTCGGAGCAAATGTCGGCGGAGCATATGTCGGCGGAGCATATGTCATGGAACCAATTCCACAGTAACGGAAGGACATTCAGACGCAATTTTCGAAATGTAATCAAATAATTCCAGGATCCTGCTTATGATTCATCATTGTAAATAACATTTCTGAGACTCTTGGTGGGACACACTATTTTTTTGTGTTTTGGTTACATTACGTTTATTAGATATGGACACTTATGAGGCCGGTAACGGAAGGACGGCAAAATGGACATGGATTTTCAAGTTCTTTAGTTATGATCCAGTCTCTGTGAAGTTTCAAATGCTATCATGTTATATTGGCTCATAGTCCATACCCTTATGTTCAAAGAGTATTACAAAATTTATTTGAAAAAATATGTCTATTGGTATATTATTTACAAGAAGTTAATTGCTTCACTGTTCGGTAACGGAAGGACAGTAACGGAAGGACAGTGTTTTTGATTCATTAAAAATATACTTTAGGGCTCTCAAAAAAGTGAAATGTTAATGTGAACACATATTGTGATATCCAATTTGGTACCTTAAAGGGGTAGTTTAGTTTTGGTAGAGAGGGCGCTGCACATCACAATTTTTTTGTGAGGTAATGAAAAACTGAGTGTCGAATTTGAGAGAACATGCAATTTTAATGGCAGAATAAACTTTATTTGGTCAAAATCGACCCAGAAACGGCTGAAATATCAATACATATATCGGATCTTATAATTATTTGGGGCCCAAATAATTAGATGATTTTTAGAAAAAATTTTTTAAATGCTTGCACTTTTTCAAAAATGTTCAAAAGCGTTTTTTAAATAGTTGTTGATGATCTCGCTATTTAATCATTATATCAATAAAACATCACATGCATAATTTTGTATGAAAAATGGTTGAAACCAATGCCTTTTTATAAAGCGCCCTCTTGTGTTTTAATGGCTCTTTTTGAATGATAACAGGCTTTTTACTTAATAGTCCTTTGTAATTTTGTATACCTTTCGAGCATGGTGGAGTTATAACTATTAGTTTATAATGTTTCTGTGCAGGTTTTGGCTACTAAAGTTCAGCCTTACAAAAACTAAACTACCCCTTTAAAACAGAAAAATAATAGAAAGGATTGCAAACAATGAAGAAAATCTAGAAATAGGCACTGTGTAGTCCCATGTGTATGGGTTCATGTATGGTGTCTGTTTCTCCTATCAGAAGACGCCCAATTTTTTTTAAATCATGTAAACTGAAAGATATCATTATGTGATCATGATTTATGAAAAAATTATCCAGAAAAAATAAACAAGATCAGAAATAATCCTCATTTGATTTTTCCACTTTTGGCTCATTTGGCGTGGAATTGCCCTATATCACTTTGCGTGATCATTCACTCTTTTCCCAACTTGATGGATAGTTTATATAGCCTCTGACTAGCACAAGGGTTAAAATTGGCTTCCGTGATGACAAGTGGCGTTGCGATAGTAGCGCGATCGGAATGATTTGGGGCACACCTTATGTATTTCCCTTTTTAACGCAAATGTTTCCTTTATTTTGTTTTCATAGTTTGTGTCAAATTATTGGGGGAAACGTGCCTCCTCCTCCCTGTGCCGCCGGTCGATACCACCGTTAAGTGTGTTTGTTGCTCAATGGTTTAGAAAGCACCGGTCTAGCACTCGAGATCTCGGGTTAAATTCGGGGCAAAGCTCATTTCTACTTAAATGCTTGATGATTACAATGCCCCCTCTAAGGAGGTAAGTGATCTTACCATAAACGTTGAAAAAATACATCTGTAGCAATGTTGGGAATTAATTCCTTGGTCATAATACAAACAGTTGTAAACACACTTTGTCAGACATGTCGGAAATATGAATGAAATGCGTGAATAACCTACTCCACACAGGTCTCCCGAGCTTGTGACCGAAGACGACCTTGATAAACTGTCCGAGAAATTCCCTCACAAGCGATTCTACCGTTTCTGTCGTCATCTTAACGGTATGGAATACAGCGGGGCAGAAGCCATTTTAATTGGCTTTAACCACGACCTCAGTGGAGCCGTACGAAAAGTTCTTGCAGATTGGAAGACGCAAACTGGTGGTCATCGACGTGACCTTGATGATGCCCTTAAGAAGGCCGATGCAGGTGGGATGAAATTTGCAAAGGAGCAGAGATAACGACAGCGTGAACCCGGCCCGCTCACTTCATATTCAAAGGTGCAACACATGATCGTTTTCTAAGTAAACAATTACCCCCTTATTAGTGGCGTTTCAGGAATATTTTAGCAAATAATACTCCATCTTTAAAGGGTACCACCACCAAAAAATAATATTCTTATAAATGAAAGGTAACATCTTTATAAGTCTATTCCATCAATAAGTTCAGAAAAATATGTTTCCAGAAAAAATATATATTTAGAAAACGCATCACCATTACTACAACATGTGTATATGCGTCTGCATGTACGAAAACTACCTTTGTGCAGAGCGAACGAATCGTACGGGATTCTATTGTCTCCAAACGTACGCGTAAATAGAAGTGGCGCACTCGCAAATGTTTGGCTAGTACGGAACCAGGAAATAATAGTGGTTCCGTAAGTGGTGGTAATGAATTGCATTGTTTATGAATTACACAACCCTTTGCAAAATGTTGGGTATCTATTTGATATCACAAAAGGGTACCAAAACTTATAATTATGTGTTGTTCTTTGCCTGGTGGTCCCCTTTAATTACAAAAAAAAAGAAACGGGTACAAATTATTTTGTATTGATATGCCATGAACTATGCTATTTTTTATTATATTTGTGTTTTGTGATTTTAGTTTAATAATAATAATAATAAATAATAATGGTGGCTACTTATATGGCGCACGTTCCGTCTTGATTGATTGATTAGTAATAAAGTGCGCGGCATCCAGTTCGTATAGGTGAAACCAAGACCCAACTCAAGATACGCTTCTATATACGGACACAGACCCAGCTAGCCACCTGACGTCGGGCCGATGTCGGAAGTTGGTTGCCGGATGTCGGCATATCGCCGTTGGCTCGAGGTTAAAATGTCCGCCAGCCCAACATCGTCACGACGTCATTTTTGTGATATATTGGCATAACGTCATTTTCCGACAATGGCCCAACATCATCTCATGACATGATGTTGGGCCATTGTCGGAAAATGACGTTATGCCAATATATCACAAAAATGACGTCGTGACGATGTTGGGCTGGCGGACATTTTAACCTCGAGCCAACGGCGATATGCCGACATCCGGCAACCAACTTCCGACATCGGCCCGACGTCAGGTGGCTAGCTGGGATCTACCGTCAACACCTCCACGCTCGACACCCCAGTTGGGCATCACTTTAAATTACCGAACCATTCCATCTCTGACATGATTCTACAGGGCATAGAATATTTAGGTAACCGTCCCGATTCACTCCGTTCCAACAGGGAGAAGCACACGGATGATATTATGTCTCTGTACCGTTCAACCCCATGGGCTCAACATTCAAGAAGTCAATGATAACTTTATCCATACTAGCTGCAGCTGCATTCGACGCTATACGCGCCTCAGAATTCGTTTTGAGAAAGGAGATTATTACAGTGAAACCTCGTTATAACGAACACCTAGGGTCCAATGAATTTACCTTGTTATATCAGATATCTTGCTGTATTAGGGCCTGGAAATAATAAAATACATAGAAGCTGGACATGTGAAATAGCCTTGTTATGTTACAACAGAGTTTGTGATAAAGATGTTCCACTGTATTAATGTATGCAAAACTCACACAGACACTCGCATACCCGCGCACGTAGGCACACAAACATACACAGATATACGTATAAATTAATGCACACATATATACATGCACATACGCACACATACACGCACACACAAACATAAATGTATAAACGCATACACATGCACACATAAACGGACAATACATACTCGCACATACACACAGTCACCATTACATTAATTAAGTAGCACATACAAACGCGCTCAAACACATACATACATGTACACACATGTGTACACACATTTAACTAAATGCACATACGTATACAAATTACACATGCATACATAAAACCACATACGCTTACAGATACACGCACATACGTATACCTACGCATTAAAAATAATGAATAACATGTACAAAGCAAGTGTAATTAAATTATACTTTTATGCTCATTACTCGGCCATATGACATTTATTTACCATGGAATTCAATTTTCACACATCACTCAGTGGACTTATTAGACTGATCAGAGAAATTCACATTTTATCAACCCATCGATAGATTTTTACATATGAACGATCCGCCTATTAATGCACAAACACTCAGAGCAGCTCTTCAGGAAAAGTGGATCAATCTCCCCCAAGCCTGTATCAGAAATGTGTAGCAGATGCACTGCATGCTTCCAAGCACAATTTTTGGTGGGCACACACACTATCGAGGATGACAAACCCCAACCTTGGCCGTACAAACCAATCAATTTGGAGAAGAGGTTGGGGTGGGGGGCATTTATAATAATATTATTTGTTCATTCCCTGTTTGTTGTACTTTTTGCGTGGCATACATGTATATTTTTTGGTTAATATAATGACTTTAAAACTGCGTATTTTATATTGTCTTCAAAATGATAAATGTATTAGTGTAATGTATTTATGTGTGTACCGTGCAACCCCTAACAACGCGGTACAGCAGCAAAGAGCAATCGAACGTCGTGGCTAGAGCTGCGATACTCAATACGGCAGCACTAAAAAAAATGACCCTCGAACCATATATATATGTATATTCTTACTCCCGATGCTTGCACTATTTGTTTTGTTTTGCTTTTTACAAATGTTTTTGTATCCTCAACAGATTTCAACATATTCATTTTTACCTCTAGTTTACATTGACTCTTTTTCACATTTCCTCGTTTCCCCACGTGTTATCCTTCTTTACAGCTAGGTACACAAACATCTTCATTTTGGACAGTCTGTTGTATAAGTTATATATATGGCTTTATTCGTTTTGATGCTCTATTTATTTGTATATATTATATACATTCACAAGCTTATTTAAATATCACATTTATACCTTGTTCACCCATGTTCAATTGACATTACTCCTTCTTTCTGTTTTCCCACAGGCTTCCCTTTTATATGGGTTTATTTAGGTACATTACCATCTCCCTTTCTTTCCACTGACCATCATCCCTTAAGGCCTGGTCACACAGGACACGACTAGACCCACGAATGCAGTAGGCATTTGTACGAATCTATGGCAAGCCGTTTTAACATTTATTCCTATTTCTTGATTTCAAGAAATCAATTGAACTATTGATATCAAGAATGCGTTTCTTGATATCAAGAATTAAGTTCTTGATATCAAGAATTAAGTTCTTGATATCAATAATTACCAATGCTTAACAACAGAAAAGTATTTATTGATATCAATAATGCATTTCTTGATATCAGAAATCAATTCTTGATATCAAGAAATAGGACTAGATGTTAAAACGGCTTGCCATTTATTCGTACTAATGCGTACTGCATTCGTGGGTCTAGTCGTGTCCTGTGTGACCAGGCCTTTATTAACAAGATCTCGCATCTTCCCACACCATTCATCTTCAATACATCATTACTGCCATTCGTCCTCAATCACATAACCACCCCGTTGTATTCCCCTCTCTTTCATTAACCCCCAGCCACTTTGGTTGCCCCCCCCCCCCCCCCCCATATCTCTTTGATCTATTCCTTATCACAGATAAAAGGGTGAATTTTAAGGTTGAAAAGAGGATACGAAAAGCAAATATGTTCAACACAATTATATCGTAAAATAACTTATTATAAATGCTTGCGTCTCGGTAAATTTTAAATCATTGGAAAGGGTAAAGTCTCGTTTTTTATGAGAAATGATTCGCATATTATTCATTAACCTTTTAGAATAGTCAGGAGCTAGCAAAATATCACAGGGATACAAAAAATAACTGTGATTTCCGAAATTACAGCTCTGTGATTGGCTCATTCAACTACTGACCACTGTTGCTGAGGTAACGGGCCCATAGCAACAGTCATTCGCACCTGACATTGCCCGCTTTTTCACCATGCGGTCTTGGTTGAATAGCCCACGAGTCGCGTGTGATGTTGAATAAGCCAATCACAGAGCTGGAATTTGTAAATTCACAGTAATTTTTGAACATCTTGTGATATTTTGCTAGCTCCTGACTATTCTAAAAAAGGAATGAATATATGAATGGTGTAGTATCTGAGCCAATACTTTTCTCTTTCCAATGATGTAAAAATTACCGAGACGCAAGCACATTTGATATATTATTTTAAAAGGTAAACATGAATCATTCAATTCTTGTTTTATTATCATATTTTAACCTTAAATTTCACCCTTTTATCTACGTCAGATTGAAGCGAAACAAACAAATAATAACATTAACTTTGGAATATAAGGTGTTGTATCGACGCCTTTCTTTTCATGAAACACTTAATTTCTCTTAGTTTATGCGATTGGAAATTTCGTTGTTTCTGCTCACTACTTTTTCATAGAAATCCAAGTCATGCATATTTTGTTTATAAATGGGAAGCCTTGTTGATGCTCTGCGATCTCACTGCCAGTGGTCAGTCGAACAGTTCGTAGTGGTTTAAAAAACATTCATTATTTCCATTATTAGTGATACCCAAGAGAAAATATATGACTAGGGTCCCGTTGCAGAAAGAGATACAATCGATTTAAGTTACAATTGATTGTAAGTCTGCCACTTTGCGCGTTTCAACCAATAAGATTCGCGCATTTAGAAGACATGATCTGATTTACAATCGATTGTATCTCTTTCTGCAACGGGCCAAAAATTGATAGGAATTATGCACTTATCAAAAACAGCAAGCAAACATTCCAGGGTTTCGTTTCCATTTTTTGTTGTTTACTATTGATGTAATTAATGCGTGTGATATATGTTATTATATATTGCATTATTATGAAGAAGTAATGTACTTTTCAAAGGCATTTTATGCTCATAATATGTTATATGTGTTTAGAATTGGTCGAAGTTTGTGAAAGAATGGAATCATAATAAGGTTAAAAATTAAGTTTCGTATATTGACATTTAAAGCAATGCATTAATAGTATTTGAATAATACGTTGATTATTTACATATTCTGGCCCACAAATAACATATTCACACCCTGCACAATTGGTTTATTCATCACATTATCCCCATTGGAAATTGAGAAATATATATATGATAATAAACGCTTTATATATCGGCTTTAATATAAGATAATATTTTGTATATTTAGAAATCAAGTATTTATATATGACTGTAGATACAAATATAAAAACACCGTCGTAATTGAAGAGCTTAGTTCCAAAAAGCACTAAATCCACTTTCCATAGAAACTGATATAACGATATCAGTACATTGATAAGCAACGTAGCTAGCTAGAAATCTACATTTGATGACACTTACACAATCAAAATCAAGATATGGAATGTTTTATTTTTATATTCCCATAGGCATGTATATGTACAAAGTTTGACAAAAGAGAACTGATTTTGTCTAAAGTTGAAAAAAGTGGATTTACGGTAGTGCCTTTTGGAATTAGGCTCTTTATATATGATCAGAGTGTTATAGATTTGTATATGTTTGTTGATGACAAGTCAAATAGTGGTCTTCCTCTGTGCCTCGGAATCGATTATGTACATGTTATGTAGTCGTTTATATTTTGTAAGTTTTGTAAATCTGATATATCTTTATGTACACCTTGTATTCCCCTGCTGTATGGCAGTGAATAACCTAAGATGATGTTTGTACACGGTTTTAGTTTATGATTTAATCAAGTATGTAAATACAAACAAAATGTAAAATTATTCAGCTCTTTTGATGATTCTGATATTTTTCCTAAATAAATTTCACGCTTGGTGGGTATTTTTTCCTCTTAATCAAAGCACGTAAGTGATTCTCGTATGAATCGGTGGTTTGTTAAATTATTTATGTTTTATGTTGACTCATAATATGCTGAGCTGTAAAATATGGAGAAACTATTTGATTGTGTTGTTTAAATATTGTACAGTAAACAAAATGGGTTAGTAATTGCAATAAAATTTAAATTTTAAATTGCATGTTGACACACAATATGCTGAGTTGTATAAGATGGAGGTAAGTATTTATGACCCATAATTGATGTTATACTTATATACTGGTTTTACTGTAATACTCAGTTGTAATGTATTTATTGGGTGGGGTAATTGGGGTTGATGTGTGCCTGCTGATGTATTTTTTGTTTGTATCTTAGTTTTTATAATTCATGATGTTGTATATTATGTAATGTAAAGATCTTTATTTTGAACTGTATTGTAACATATATTTGCACAGGGCGCCATTGTAAAGCAGTTTTGTTTATAACTGAACGACCTACCCTGTATTTTTTAAAGAAGACAAGAATAAATAAATAAATAAATAATATATATGGAGATAATGATTATCGATTTTGTTGTGCTAAAATGTAATCACAGTTTTAGATGGCCTGGTTAATTAATTAGGAAGAATTTGATGGGGATCGAAACACTGCATGTAGTCTTTATATGTAAATAAGACATGAATAGTGACATGAATAATTTTATAAGGAATATTGATGACTCTGTGGTTTTATTTTGTATACGCTAATACTGGATTATATACTATGATTAAGATTCATTTGATAAGTCGTGTGAAAAATAAATATGTTATGCACAAGACAGATTTTTCATGGTTCCATAATATATGCTATACGTAAGCATGTTGAATAAAGGTCGTATATTGGTCTTCCTCTGTGCCTCGGAATTGATTATGTACATGATATGTAGTTGTTTCTTTATTGTCAGTTGTGTAAATCTGATATATATATTCATGTGTACCTTGTATTCCCCTGCTGTACGTATGGCAGGAGATAACCTGAGATGATGTTTGTAGTACATGTACTGTACATATTTTTGTTTTTATTGATTGAATGCAGTTTTAAGTATGTACATAAAAACATATTGGAGTATGACTTATGATTATCGCTACTTGATTTGATATTACTCACATGAAAAACAAATATTCCACAACCAAATTTGCCATTATAAATTGCATTTTTAGATTGATAGTAATTTACTTGTTTTTGTGACCGTGTTTGTATGTTTTATTAAACATATTGGATTATGGTTACTTTGATTTGATATTACTCACATGGAAAACGAATATTCCACAACCAAATTTGCCATTATAAATTGCATTTTTAGATTGATAGTAATTTACTTGTTTTTGTGACCGTGTTTGTATGGTTTATTAAACATATATGATTATGGTTACTTTGATTTGATATTACTCACATGGAAAACGAATATTCCACAACCAAATTTGGCATTACAAATTGCATTTTTAGATTGATAGTAATTTACTTGTTTATGTGATCGTGTTTGTATGGTTTATTAAACATATTGGATTATGGTTACTTTGATTTGATATTACTCACATGGAAAACGAATATTCCACAACCAAATTTGTCATTAAAAATTGAATATTTTAGATTGAAAGTAATTTACTTGTTTATGTGAACGTGTTTGTAAGATTGCTTTGTATGATTTATTGTTAATAATGTAATATTGCTCAAATTATATTATGACGATGCAGTTATACGAAAAGAATTTCCAGTTTTGGAAAAAATAAAATGAAATTGAATTGAAATCAATTTTAAATTGTATAATATATGTGATGCATAATTAATTATTTGTAAAGACTACAAGTGCGATTCGTGAGTTCTGATTATAGACATCAGGACAATGGGCCCTTTGAAATTCAGTCATAGTATAACAGGTCACCAGCAATACAACAATGTCCAGGATGATCCAGGACGCAATTTGGCTGATGACAGACTATACTATGACTGAATTTCAAAGGGCCCATTGTCCTGATTCCTCTAATCAGAACTCAAGGGATTGACTGGATAATAAAAGAAAAACATTATAATATCTCCAGGGACCATAGCAACAAGACAATAGGTCTGCTGGTACAAGCTAAGAATTGGGGCCATTGGAACTAATTATATCAACACCAAAAACCGTATAGCCTACGTCTCATAGTAATGTTTATTTAACTAAAATCCGGATTAATTTGATCTATACACTTGCTATTATGATAAATCATAGCAAATCAAATAATATTTTCGCAATATATAGCCAAATAAATACCCAACCAATTTTACTTAATATTTATTTTCTTTAATTCATTTTCTTTTAACCGGAATATGTTATAAATATTAACTTATCTTGCTTGCGGGACTGTGACCTGTAACCAAAGATATACTTGAGTACTGGTTACCCAGTGGGCAAACCACCATTTTTTTAGGATTTCAGCTTTTGCCTGTTGTAAAAGGTTGGCCACCAGAAATAACTTATAGGACCTTCTAGGATCACAACCTAGGTGGACAACCTCGCGAACTAGCTACTTGAAGTCCACAGGATGAGTTTCTAGAAAACCACACCTAATGCACTAAATAGTGTGTTTTAGCCTTAGGGGCCGTGAATACCCAGTCACACATCTTGCACAATTACACCACAATGCATGGTGATACAAGCTTGTTATTTCATGGGGGTCTTTCCTAGAGTCTTGCGCATCGTTTGATAACATATCTGAGCACATTGCACTTTGCACTTTGGATACTGTGTCACACGTCGTTACAACGTGATGCGTCACACATGGGCGTGAAATTTAGAATACAGCGCTTATGTATTAAATGCAAATAACTTCTTAAGAGTTAATAATGGGCTATATTGCTACAAACTTAATTCGATTTGAAATACCCAGTAAGGGCATTATACACTTTAATAAATCCATACAAAACAAAAGCAATACAAAACAAACAAATACATAAGAATATGAATTGTCAATGTATTTAAATTTGTTTAGATTGCGATAAAATGATACAAAATCCGTCTGGAACACTATAACTTTTCATAATTTGAATCAGATACGGAGGAGGTGTGTATGTGTGTGTGTTTTTGTGGGGAGGGGGGGGGGGGGGGGGGGCGGGGGGGATATGCTGCATCTTCAGTCATCAGTTTATCCAGCACACATCATGATCTATGTCGTGTCATCGGGGATGAAGAACTGTAGTAGAAACCAAACCGTACACAGCACAAGCACATTCCTTCAGGAACATATCAAGTGTCGAATAAAACCTAACCAACGTGAAAAGGGGATGTTTGAAGGCACTAACATGGTATTTTTCCAGTGAGAAGAAGAAGACAAGACTTATGACGCTGAACACCTTCTACACCCTAACAAGAATCTCAAGAAGAAGAGAGGAAAAACAGCTGCACCAGGCAAGAGCAATGAAGTTCAGCGCATAATCGAATTATCCCAAAATACAAAAACACAATTGTTGAGCAAATTTGATATCGAGCGAAGTTTCCTCTTCCACCTTATTATATAGAGTATGAAGAGGTTACTTCCAGTCAATTCTGAAAATACGTCAAAGTTTGCATAAATTACGTCAGTAAAACCCATTCAGTTATTTGTATAACAGTTACAACGAATCGAGCCGTGTGTGGATGTGGTACCTTGAACTTCGAAGAGATATAATGCTCATTGACTTTAAACAAAACTGTTAACAATTAAAACCGTGATAATCCATAATCTAACATTTACGTCAAGAAAATGCAAATAATAAGTCGCCATTCTCTTTTACGTATATAGCAAAAACATGATAACGACAGATAATTAATGTATCCTCTTTACCTATGGCTGTGATACCAGAAGTTTTCTTTGGAAGCATTGGTATCAATTATATTAATAAAAGTTTGTAAATTAACACAACAGTAATGATTATTTGTGATACAGTAAGTTTCGGAAATTCGCTATAACAATTTAGATCGATCGACATTTACAATACTGAAAAATGGTTAGAAAAGAAAAGATCTTATAAATTATCTATGCCTTTCCGTTTCTCTCAAAAAGAAGTAAAGACAGCAGTATTCATTATTGCCATCGCTGAAATTGCCAAGAATTATAAAAGAACATATTACAATACCAAAATATCATTGAATATCATTACATTTATAAGCAAACTATAGATCAACGACTCACTAATCTGATTAAGAATTAACAAGAAAAGAAAAAGTAAATCATGTTTTTTCTTATTTACTTTACAGACTATACAGACTTGTTTATTAATCCGTTTGATTTTGGGCACACGTATTGCACGTACGCGTCAGAAGAAAACCGGTATTTTGAACCCTTTCTCTATCAGTTTAGTTTGTCCGCCTTTTCGTTCGCATGAAATAACTCAATTATATGCATTACGTATTCCAGATATAAACATGCAGGTATTGTAGTTTTGCAGAGGATAACTGTTTACTATACGCAAATATACATTGCATTAGATATGTGAGAAAGGGACAGATGGATCGTAACGGTTGTGATACGTACACATAGGCGTATCCAGGGAGGGGGGGGGGGGGGGAGGGAGTTTGGGGGGTTCAAACTTTAATAGGCAGATAAGGAATAGACGCTTTAGACAGGTAGCAACTATAAGATGATCGACTGTTATTACAATTATATTAGCAGTGTCTGGAAACGTCCCACACACAAAACAAAACAAATTAAATATACGCTTTTATATCAGCGAACATATGAAACAGTATATAAAATAACTTAACTCATAGTAACTCGGCTAAGGTGTTCATGCTCCGAGCGCTTTGGTACTTCGGTGATAAAGCGATATATAAAAATGGATATTATTATTATAATTACCTGTTATTGTGAGTTTTTTTATTTGAGCAGTAAAATGTTCGAAATTATACAAAAATAAATATATAAAAGACCAGACTATCGACATGATTAACCGATTCAATTCAACCGCACATGCACACTGCGTGCAAAAGCTATGCAGCCATATGGCATGCGAACTGGTCGAGCGTGTAGCCACAGGTACTCAACCCGGCGGAGACGGGCGAACAAGACTATGCAATTTAGGCCGAACTCAGCGGCGCGCATGGAAATTTCATGTTATATGAGTGCAATTACCCTTTGACTACGGGAACCGAATGGTTTGTGTACAAAGTCTATGGAGATTTTAGAAACTCGTCGGGAACGGGTTAACCGATATTAACCGATATTAAGGTTTGGATTTTACCTTTAATACAATTTAAACAATATCGATATTTAGTTTGGCCTATATAATTTAGATGCGGCTTTCCGTAACTGTCCCCATATAATTATGCTGCTACATGTATTTACAATGTAGATTTAATAGATTGAAAACGCGGCCAGTCAGGTTGGGAATATTACCAGCTGTGCAATACCGATAAGGTCTTCCGTCGAGTCAATCACCTTATAGAGACTCGAAACCAGTTCATCATTTAAAAAAACAGAGGACACATTATTTCAAACCATCTGCTTGAAACAATAGCTGCTCGTTTGTCGGCGATGTTGTAACTTGTTTTCGTATGAATGTAACCATGCTTCGTCACCTGTTGCTTTTCCTTTTCTTCTTTGGGGTCAGCTCGAAAGGTTGGAGTTTATTTTGTATTTTAAAAAATTCATTATTTAGTGTATTCAATTGAAATACTTTTGTTTATATTGTATAATTTATTATGCGATACAATCATGTAAACAATAAAACAATTACGCATCGTTGAGATTGATATGACGCTCTTTATTGTGCAAATCGATGCAAAATGCATTTCATTAATTTCAGACGATAACAAGGAATAGAAATACTCGACAGGTCACAATTGTTCAGTATAATATTCCACTCCGATATCGTCAACTAATTTGATTCGCCAATTGTTTAATGTTTAAACGGATCTAGTGACTTTGTTTACATAGATTGCAAAAACTGATGAATGGTGATACAATTTATATTTTTTGTGATCTAATATGTTCACTGAGAAAACCGATCATGGTGGCTTAGCGGTTAGCGGTCCACCTCATGCACGGGAGGTCCCGGGTTCGAACCCAGACCGGGTCATACCAAAGTCTTAACAACTGGTACCTTCTGCCTTCTAGCCAACCGCTCAGCATGTATAGAATGGAGAAGGGAAATTTAATTTCACGAGTTACCAGAGGACTGCCCCCGTCAATCTGTAGCTGTCATGACATTTAGTAGACGTGTGACCTAGGGCAAATTAATCGAAGATTGGCGCCGCCTTATGTGCCAACATTGGCACGGGAAGGACTTTAACTTAAACAGTTGAAATTCTCCACTAGAGACTTTCAGATCTCGCTCATAACTCGTTCATATAACGTTCATTTACCATGGAATTTTCACAAATCACTCAGTGAACAGATCAGATCACAGAATTCCCATTGTATAAGCCCTTTGTCAGTTTTTGCACATGGCAACACAGTTAGTAGATCTATTTTTTTAAGTATTACATTTTGCAAAGCGGCTGCATGATATTCCTACAGTATAGTAATTGGTATTGATTGCGCATGTTTATACTGTATAGACTTGTATAGTCCTACTGATGAATATCGAACTAAAACGTAAAATATAATATTATAGATATTCACTAGATTATTCTCTGAACTTATTTTAAGTACTTTTCCCCAGTTAACATTGTTTTATTTACAACGCTCATCAATAATTTGTAATGAAGACAGTCGACATTGTTCCGTTTTACGTTTGAACGTTTTACCACAATCTGTGGAGGCGTATCAGTATAATCTTTTACTAAAAAATGTCTTTGAAAGATTAAAGAACTTTTAATAAGAATTTTGGTTACGCATGTCGTCATCAGACATCAGATGCTGCTCTGACCTGGCTGAGAAACTGTGCATATATGTCATACGAAACAAACAATAAGAATGTAATATATTACGTGGCGTGTCCTGCATAATAGTTCTCGTTTTGAAACAGACCAGTAATATATTGTAATTACAACTTGTTAATGGTTTAATAATGTTTATGTTAATTATATTTAAAAGAATGATGAGCAAAATAGAATAGGGCTTCCCCGCGATTAATTCATATATTAAAACAACTGCATCTCTTTGGTGATCCCTCGCACATATCCCTAAGTTTATTTCTACTGTCAGGTTTATAATATTTTTTGTTACCATCGCGGGCATTGAAAAGGGCTTCAGTGATGAACAATCGGCACGGGAGCTTTCTAGCAATATTGAGGTCTTTGGTTCGAATGCCGGGGAAGCCTATATGTTCTTTGCTCATTTTGTATTTACATGATAATATATTTCAGGTCAGATTCCTTGGCCCGGATTCACAGAGGTTTGAAAAAAAAACATGGTTTATCTATGGAGTGCTTCTCGTATACAAGTACAACAGTTTATATATGACTGTTAGTGCTTGCTAACGAGCAAATTTCACCATGTGAGAAGACAAACATTTATTTGGTGCATTTTGCAAATGTGTACCATCAACATTGTTTACAATGGCACTCCATAAATGGCACTCCATAGATCAGATGTAGACCATGGAAAAACCATGGTTTGTACAAACCTCCTACACACCTGCTTTGTGAATCCGGGCCCTTATGTTTAAATATTATTCAATATGATACAATTAAATCGGTAGCTGAAGCCGAAGAGGTGTGCTTCGACGATGTCGGTTGTTTCGATGACGTCACGTGTCACGAGGTCGGTTTCCCGCCAAAATCACCGCAGTACATCAACACCCGGTTCTTCCTCTACACTCGCAACAACATGAACGCGGAACAGGTATATATGAAGGGTGGTGCATACCATCATCACAACATTGTTAAAATAATATATAATAATGATGATGATGATGATGATGATGATAATAATGATGATGATGACGTCGACGATGTCGACGATGATGATGATGGTGACGGTGATGATGTTGATGACAATGACGTTGGTGGTGGTAATGGAGATGATGATCCTGCTGCTGCGGTAGATGATGATGATGATGATGATGATGATGATGATGATGATGATGATGATGATGATGATGATGATGATGATGATGATAATGGTGATGATGATGATGATGATGATGATGATGATGATGATGATGATGATAATGATGATAAAATGGATGATAATGATGACGACGATGACAGTTGCCATTGGATAACATCACTTGTGTTGATATATAGGTTTTCCCGCTCAATTTTAAACTTTTTTCAATCGAATTCATTAAGGGTCATTCAAATTCACGCATTACCGCGTAATCGTTGGTATCGGTTTTCCAAATTCCGAATAAGTGCAAGCGAATTCATGCATACGCATAAGCTTTCGTGAATAGACACAGAAGTTCATTTATGGGCATTCGAATTCGCAAATGTGCAGCCAACTGTCAACTGCCCTTTCGCGAATTCGAATGACCATTGATGAAAAGGTATGCTCTTTGTGCAAATTCACTTGCTCCTACGTGATTTTGAACGACTATTTACGAATTCGAATGCTGCTTTGACACGGCGATCGCAAATCGCGCGAATTCGTTTGCTCCTATGATCAATTCGAATAACACAATCGCAAAATTGAGCGGGAAAACCTATATTAGGTTTTTTTTATTTCTGTTTCTAAATTAAGTTTAAAGTGTCAGTAATGTTGATGATTTAGCATAAAAAGCACCTTCTGTACGCCATTATGGCATAATCTGCGGCACTAATCGCCGTTTATACTTTATAGGAACTCGTAGCAGGCGACGTCGACGGTCTCCGTGCGTCGAACTTCGACCCGAAGAGGAAGACGAAGTTGTCGGTGCATGGCTGGTTTTCGTCGGGCTTCAGCGGGGGTGAACTAAACACGAAGAATGCTTTTCTAGAAGTGGTAAGATTGCAAGTCTTCGTTTATGTTTTTGTTTGTTTTTTCTTTGTCCAGGCTTGACCATGATAAGTATTTTCCTTTCTGACATTAATGACCTCAAATTGAATGCTTTATTGTTACCAAATGTTATTGTCCACAAAGGAATCCTTTTTAATACGTAAGTAAAACAGTGATGGGTGTATTGGCAGGAAATGTTCAGGGGGAGGGAGGGGGGGGGGGGGTTATTTCCTCGACCAAAATTTTCAAGGGGGACGGGGGGGGGGGGGGGGGGGGTGTCGGTGAAGATTTTTTTCGAAGCCCGAGGCCGAGGCTTCAAGGCCGAGACCGAGCCCACATGGTTTTCGGGGCGCGAGACCATTGGTTATGATGGTCGAGACCACTAAAAATTGGCCCTTGTAAAGGGGGGAGGGGGGGGGGGGGGGTGAACCCCCAACCCCC
>JBAMJV010002117.1:37500-89503 GCA_037951105.1 Echinarachnius parma
CGTTTCAATAAAGTTGGTCCCTTTATGTAACATAATTGTCCATATGAATTACCTGCTTGAATGGCAACCAGCTCATAATTGGATTTCTTCATAATAATTCATCATGTCATTTTACTCAAAGTGATCCATTAACTTTGTCAATTTAAGCCGAAAACACTTGCAGCGTTCACCTTTCTCTTGTACCTTGTTAGATGGCTTATGCATTGTAACATAATATAGTGGAACCTCGTTATAACGAGGTCCTTGGGACCATGACAATTACCTTGTTATATTAGGTTTCTCATTATATCAGGGTAAAAAAACAAAGGAAATATAAAGAGCTGGGACCAGCAAAATGACCTTGTTATAAGAGGGTTTTGTTATATCCGACCTCTTTATAACGAGGTTCCACTGTATATAAAAATGGGTATTGATTTATCAAATGTCTCCCTGATTATGGATATATTTTTTGATTGAATTGAAAAGCGTTCCCGAACGCTTTTCGATTGTTGTCAACATCAATAGGCAGTAGTTGATAATATCTGACATCTTTTTCCACTTGTTTTTCACTAGCTAAACAGTGTTCCCTTTTTTTAATGAAACTAACACACAACCTTTGGAAGAATCTTACGATAATATTGGTACATGATTGAAGTATTACATTTTACTTTTGGAAAAATCTTGATGACGTTAACATGGATCATTTCAAACTAAAATAAGCCCACAGCGCCGAAGTTTGTTTCAATGACGTCGGGTGCTTTGACGATGCCACGTGTCACAGAGCCGTTTTCCCGCCACAATCCCCTGACGTCATCAACACCCGGTTCTTCCTGTACACGAGGAAGAACAGGGATGAGCCACAGGAGCTCGTATACGGCGATGTCGACGGCTTGAGGTCGTCGAACTACGATGCGAAGAGGAAGACGAAGCTCTCGATGCATGGCTACACGGACAGCGGGTTTTCCAGCGGAGAACAGGAGAGGAAGGATGTCGTTCTTGAAGTGGTAGGTGAAGCTTATTTTCAAATTTTTTAATCGTATATTTTGGTACATCGGATGGCATACTGAGCAGGCAACACTTCTAGTGAACGCTATAGGGGGCTTTCCTATATTATACATGTATATATAACTCCCTGTGAGTTCCTGGATGTATCATTCTCGCCTATTGAAAAAAAAAATGATAACATTCCGAATGTCTGGCTACAAAGCAGTCGTTATTCCTATATATATCATAGTACCAAGATTTGAGGTCACATCTATTCATTGCCATGGGTAATGGGTCTAAACAATGTCAGGGATGTCAAGCATTTCGGACATGGGGGGTGTTTCACAAAGATTCCAAGTTGAACTTAACCCTAAGAGGGACTTAAAAGTTATGGAAAGCTGTTAGTTTCTTTAAACAAAAATTGTAAAAGTTTGTTTAAAAGGTTTAAAAAGGCATACATGTTGATTCAAATCAATTATATTTTCTATTATCAAGGACATTTTATGCTCTTGATGTTAAATTTATAAAGAGTAAAAAATACTGTCATTTTTGCTTTTGAATATATCTTATTATCTTATTCCAAGGCTACAAATGGCATCCATAATTTTGAAGTCCAACTTAGAGTTAAGTTCAACTTAGGATCTTTGTGAAACACTCCCCGGGTTTCTAAGAAGGCAATCGTCCAGCTCTAATCATCTACCAACTTAGGCCTAAATCTAAGGACAAGTTGATAGAACCCTCGAGGTACCAGCTCCCTGATACAACCATTGCTATCTTATTAAAAGGAATATGACATCACTGCTTCGGTACTCTATTCGGGTCTCTGGTATTACCCGCGCCGTTCATGTCATCGTGACATTTTCCAGGTAAATAAGTATCAGTAATTAAGGTCACCTAATCGGGTAAAGACGTTTTTGTTTGTCAGCTGAAAAAATGTGCCCTCTCATGAAAAAAAAAAACAAGGCCCCCCAGTGCCCCCCCCCCCCCCACCCCCCTCTAGATGACTTGTATCTCATGCAAGATCACAATACTGTTTGCATCTATAGTCGAGTGAACATAAATATTCAAAGAATCTTTTTACAAAATACGAGGATTTCCTTCAAAACATAGATAGATAGGCTAAAGGCAATGAAACGGGGGTTGCCAGAACGCATAAGATAGTGAATGGTGATACATGTATACATGTATATATTTTTTAAAACATACTATGGCATATCCATACATCAATGACAGTTTCGGTCAAAAGCTCTTTTTATTTTATCCATACAAGGAAAATGCCAACATGATCGTGGTGGACTGGAGCGATGGCGCCAATTATCAACTGTACAGTAAAACTACCCAGAATGCCCGCCTGGTCGGGAGGCAGGTCGGACTGCTGCTTCGCTACCTCAACCTCGAGACCGGCATGTACTTCGACGACGTGCACGTCATCGGCATGAGTCTGGGAGGTCACGTGGTCGGATATGCCGGAGAGTTCCAGCCGGGGATAGGCCGAATCACAGGTAATGCTGTAATATGCTGTAGGTCTCAATTTTTGTTTGATGGTAATGATATTGTGAGATGTGCTAACCCTCTGTGTATATCATGGACCAATAACTAACTTTTGACAACCACCGGTCACTCTAGTTGCTTGTTAGAGTTGTTTGGTTTATATTTTGCGAGTAACCGTTTAAAGCCCATGGTCACGCGAAAAGCATGACCGATGACTAACATCCACTTGGTTGGTTGTTCTACATTTAAGATGTGTGTCAGGGATTCATGGATATTTTGTAATTTACGAGTGGCAACTTATTAATGGCAACTTTACAATTGATTGCATCTCTTTCTGCAACGGGGCCCAGAATATGTTTTATATAAAAGATAGATAACCAACCAACCAGTTTGTACAAGTTTGCTAATGTTTGGCATTTTGGGGAATGGTTGATCGAGCTTTTGAGCCATCTGGATACTGGATGTTTGACATGTTTGAGGGTGATGATGATATAGTGACGCGAAATTATGTACAGTTGTCCGCCTGGTGTTCAATTGAGCTACATAGCAGAAATTGGTCGGCAACCAATATGCGAACAACAAAATTAGATCAGTCGCCACACCTCGCCAAAATGTTCGCTGAACATGCATCGTCAACTAACAAGACCAATAATTATACCCACTCGGCGAGCATTTTTCTACCTATCGTATACTCTTGAATGTTTTTGTTCTTGTCTCCTCTCCAATATTATCTATGCCTTCGTTCATTATGTAGGCTCGCGGGTCCAGTAAGATCCCTATTTATGTTTCGCGGGCTTTGAGTTCCATAACACTGGTCTAGAGTGTTCAGTTTGTTCTCTTCCTAAGACTTCATCTTATTCTTGTAATATTATTATTTGACTAGGTCTAGATCCGGCCGGCCCGTACTTCCGAGACGAGGGCTTCGAGTTCCGTAACAACGGCCCCGAGTGTCGCGCCTGGATCCTACGGACGCCATCTTTGTTGGTGTCATACATACTGATGCAAATGACGTTACAGGGGCTGGTCAGATGTTGCAAGTAAGAAACATTTTGTTTAATCTACCAACAAATATAATCTTTTAGAGAAAATGCCTGCAACCATTAAACTTGTTGGACAGTTGTATCCCACATTGGAATCCTTGTACCCTCTTGTCCCCTCTATCAAGGTTGACCCTGGCTACGCAACCGACAATTTGATATCCTTTCTTCTTAAGTCTATGGCGCGAATCCTCATCAGTGACACAACTTTATCCCGCGCTAAAAAGACAAACATTACCAGTAACTGTTTAAACCATGTCACACAAGTAAAATTTGACTAGCCCATTGTCATGTGCCACCGGAGATATTCTGATGTTGTTGTTTTTTCTTTACTATCCAACCAATCCCTCTAGTTCTGCTTAGGCATCAGGGCAAAGGGTCAATTGAAATTCCAGTCATACATTATTGGTAACCAGTAAGATCATGCCCTGTATGATCCAGGACGCAATATTACTGGTGACCAGTTATACTTTGACTGGAATGTCAACGGACCCCGTGTCTGGATGCCTTTGCAGAGTGATTTTCATTTATAACGAAGAAAAGGGGTAGTCAAATTTTCAGGTCAGGTGGAACTTAGTTTAAACAGTTAGGCTACTGGTAATGTTTAGCCTGGACTAAAGTTGTAGACATACTGTTGAGAATGCGGGCCTTTGACTGTAGGCCCTATATTACGTTCATCCTTGATCTTAGATCGGACTACTCTTCATCACCCTTCTTTTATACATTATCTTTAACTTTCAGCTCGGACATCAAGACTTCTACCCAAACGGTGGTCGAACCCAGCCCGGCTGCGACGGCAGCGATGTACTCAGTGGCTGCAGTCACGTGCGAGCCATAGTGCTCTTCAACGACACCATCCGCCGCAATGCCACCTGCAGCTTCACCGCCTACCCTTGCGGCAGCTGGGTCCAGTTCGCGAGCGGCGGATGTCGGGACTGTAACGGGCTGCGAAGCTGTGCAGTGATGGGTTACCACGCTGATAAGGGTTACGGCTCTGGCAAATTCTACCTTGAAACAAACGGAGCCTCTCCGTTTTGTAAGGTTTCAACCTAAAGATCGGACTTCAGTCCATCATTCCATAAAACAACATTTATTTTGAACTTCTATGATTACTCTATGATTTCCACTCCAACCAAGAAATCATCTGGGTTGACCCGGATTGTCATAGTTATTACGAATTATTACTAATGAGTGCTCGTTGAACTTGCTAGAGGATTCGGTGTGAGCAGGGAGGTGGGGGTGTTTCACAAAGATTCTAAGTTTAACTTAAATTCTGAGCTGAACTTAACATTATGGTAGGCCATTGGTAGACTTGGAATAAAACATATTCATAAGCAAAACAATTCAAGTATTTGAGACATCCAACAAAAATTCATATCAATAACTTCAAGGCTCCTTGATAATAACAAATATTACTGATTTGTATCAAAATGTATGCCTTTTAAAAAGACCAGTATCAACAATTTTACATAGAAACTAACGGCTTTCCATAATTGTTAGGTCCAACTTGAGAGTGTTTGTGAAACACCCCCTGGTATTTTGACTGGTACCTTAAAGGGGCCCTGCAACCCAAATACATGTTGACCTCTGTTCATCTGTATTAGTGTACACATTCAATATTTGTAAACGGTTTGACCCAAATATGTTTTGTATATTTTTAAACATTTTATCATTTATTTGTCTTCATGTTGCTAAGCCCCACCTCCTAAAAAACGCTCCAGAGCAAGTTCTATTGTTGACCTGCAGTGACATCATTTGTCAATCACTGGTCAGCTACCATGAGATTAACAAAAGATGAAAGTACAAAAAGATTAGGCTAATCACAATAGCATCACACGGTTGAATAGAATACCAACTCACACAACTTCAATTACAATAGCTGTTGCTATGTCAGAAGGAAAGCACCGTCTAAGCTATTGCATGGAGGTATGCAGGGCATGCTTTTGTGTGGATGTTCTTTTTGTACTTTCATCTTTTGTTAATCTCATGGTAGCTGACCAGTGATTGACAAATGATGTCACTGCAGGTCAACAATAGAATTTGCTCTGGAGGGTTTTTTAGGAGGTGGGGCTTAGCAACATGAAGACAAATAAATTATAAAATGTTTAAAAATATACAAAACATATTTGGGTCAAACCCTTTACAAATATTGAATGTGTACACTAATACAGATGAACAGAGGTCAACATGCATTTGGTTTGCAGGGCCCCTTTAATGGTGTAAGGTATCTCTGGTTAAGTCACCCTAACTGTATAATTACGATACGCAAAGCAATATCTCGTTGAGACGAATTTTCATGATGTATCCATGAATTGGGTCAATAAATTCGTTGCTGATTAAGAAAGATTATCCAGGAATATACTCCTGGATAATGGGGCATTTAAACAAAAGTCAACTTACGAGGGAATTATGTGTTGCGTGCATGGGGATAGCGTGGGCAAAACATTATTATACGTGTGTGTGATTGCTGTTATTTTTTTCCGACACGGGTTAACTTTTCTTTTTAATTCAACAATGAAATTAATCAAAATTCTCATTCGAAATAATCATGATGTTTGTTATTTTCCATAGTTTAATTTTATTTTTGTGTCGGTTACCGTGTTTAGAAAACCAACAATCTGTACCAGATATTAAAAACTTACATCATCCCACCCAGTTTCTGCCACCCTTTTAAATTTTATTTACAAACGCTACCAACTCAACTTTAAAGGGATTTAGCAACATTGTCCAAATCTTCAAAATTTACTTGGAACTCTAGCGGTTCTCTCATACCTTGTTGTATTCGTATTAACAATAGAAGCATGGGACATGTTTCTTTTTTTCCATATTTCCCTTTCGTTAAAAAGATATTTACGATTGAAGTGTTCAGATTTTTAACTATCCACTGGATATTCGTAACCGTGTACAAAGTCAGTGCAATGAGTTAGTGAATATCAATTTGCATTTTCGCTCATTACTCGGCCATATAACATCCATTTAACGTGAAATTTTCACACATTACTCAGTGGACACATCAGACCACAACAATACACATTGTATCATCCATTCATTACTTTTTGTACATTTCAACAAAGATACTATTACTAGATCCCGAGAAAGAAAGCATTTTTACAAATCAAAGCCCATTCAAATCGACACATTTATCTTCACCTGCAACGGTCATTATCCTGCCGGTATAGATTAAAATGTCTATACGGAACACTATAAAAACTAGTAGGCTTGTTAAGGGGTCCGTGACTGCATTTTACGATTGTTTTACTTGGCACACATATTCCTTGGATCAAAAGAACACAATTCATCCAAAGAAACACTCTGTATCTATGCAAAATATGCCTAATTTCCATAATTTATGCAAATTCAGTCATGAAAATGGGATATTCTTTGTAAATGGTGTTTTTATATTCCTTGGATCAAAAGAAGAAAGTTCATCCAAAGAGACACGCTGTATCTATGCAAATTAGGCCTAATTTCCATAATTTATGCAAATTTATTCATGGGAATGGGATATTCTATTAAAATGGTGTTTTTATTGAGATACTTGAGAGAATAACAATTGGAAATAGATGACCTAGGGTATATCAAGGCCAGTGGATCAATCTAGCAGATTATTTTAACCTTTCGTGGCCATCTAGTCCCTCAAATCCAAGAATCATAGCCGTTGGCAGGAATGTTAAATTGTGTATAATTATTTTGTCTGGAACTATTCATGGTACAATCATGTGTGATGTGTCTATTTTAACAATTGTTTGGATGTCTGAATCAATTTTGGACCCATCCTTGGAACAAACTAAGAAGAATCATCAAAAGAAGCACACTTTATCTATATAAATTAGCCAAATTTGCAAAATGTATGCATTAGTATATACACAAATGTGATATATTATGAAATTGTAGTCTTTAAAGAAACAATTGATGTATTAACTTATGCAGATTGATGAACTATATAGGGTACGTCAAAGTAAACGAATAGTTTGAGCAGATTATTGTCAGCATTGGCAGTCATCTTGTCTCACAAATCCAAGGTGGCTGCCGCAGGAATGTTAAAATTCAAGTATTTCAATGAAGACGAAAATATCATAATATATAACATTTCTGTGTCATTATACATAAATTATGCAAATGAGGCTAATTTATATAGGTATTATGTGTCTCTTTTAAAATATCTTCTTAGTTTGTTCCAAGGATGAGTCAACAATTGATTTTGACATCCCAGTAATGATTTTACTAGACATATCATACATATATGTAGTTCAACAATAAAATAAAATGTGCGAATTTTAACATTGCTGTCTTGAATTTGAGGGGTTAGATGGCCACCAAAGGTTAAAATAAATGTTCTTCTTTTGTTCCAAGGAATATAAAAACACCATTTTCATAGAATATCCAATTCCCATGTATAAATTTGCATAAATTATGGAAATTAGACCTAATTTGCATAGATACAGAGTGTTTCTTTGGATGAATTTGTTTCTTTTGATCCAAGGAATATGTGTGCCAAATAAAACAATTGTACCCCAAAATGCAGTCAACACCCTATTTTTGGCCCTTAACAAGCCTACTAAACGGATTTTGTGTTGTTATATTAAGCAACAATTCAGGCTACTCCCGGCTACTTATTTACCCCAATAATATTGTGCCTGAAATCTGACATCCTAAACAAACTTTAATTAGCAGTTTCTATACAAATGAACGCCTAATCGGATTCCGAAGACTATTCAGGTTTCGAAGCCTTCTGGGAATCCGGAAGACTATACTCGGATGCAGAAGACTACTCGGATTCCGAAAATTCTTCCTGGATTCCTAAGAATATTCGGATTCCTGAAGGCTACTATAGTACTATAGTACACTTTACTCGGATTCAGAAGACTACCGGTACTCGGATTCCGAAAATTCTTGGATTCCTAAGAATACTCGGATTCCTGTAGACTGCTCGTATTTCAAATACTACTCAGATTCCTTTACTCCAAGTGTTCCGGTTTGAAGCTCGACAATCTTTTCCCCGGTAAGATCACGGAACGGCTCTGCTAACACGGTCTCGAACAGCTCCGAGGGAACCTGATATCGCAGGACCGGCTTCTCGGCGTCGATGACCTCGAGAATCGCCTCGGCGACGAACGACGTCTCGTAGAGGGGCTGTGACGCAGCCCAGCCCATCCAACCTTTAGCGAGCTTGCGATCGAGTTCGTCGACCGACTCGTCGTTGGTCATGTCCTGCACGCCGCTGACGATGTCGGTGAGGAGCATCTTTGTCTTAATGAGACCAAGTTCCATAAGGCTCACCCTGGAAAAAATGAGACATGAATGCATGTACATAATATATTTCTTTGATTATATAGGAATGATTCTGGTACTTACGCAAATTAAAACACAACATTTACAGCATTTCAAAACAGCGAGGCTTATTTCTTATGGAAGCGCAAACTTGCGATAAGCATGATAAACATGTTTTTAAAATGTTGATTACTGGTTTAAAAAGAGTTGATAAACGCACTCGGTGTGACACACGTACCATATGTTGAACTGTCTGCACACAGGCGAGATCGATTCGATGAATCCCTCTACCGCAAACTTGGAAGAGGAGTATACATCTATGAAAGGAATGGCTGTATTTTGAAAAGAGAAATTGAAGGAAAACATTTTTCAATCGAAATAAATGTGATCAGCGCTTCTAAGAAATAATTTGTAGCAATAATTTAAAGACTGGAGGGATACGGTGTTTGGATAGTTTACCAAAGTCCATTCGTTGTCCATAACAAAAAATAACGTTAGAAAAACGATCTCTAGAGCCATGCATTGTTGCAAGTAAGAATTAAATAACCACCTCCAAATTTCTTACCATCTTCATTGGAGATGGTCAATGGAACCAAACGTATCAGTCTAGTTTCAAGTTTCAAGATCATTCCGACTAGAGAAAAATACAAATCATCAACACCTAATAATACTGTAACGCGTCGAGGGGGGCATTTCTGGACATTTCGTAATTTCGTCTACGTTTTTCCCCCGCCCGCCTTCGATCACCGCCGGGCGGTCCCGCGGACGGGCGACGTTTTAAACTCGATCCTAGGCTATATCCCCGTTCGATCCGCGGTCGCGGTCGTCGTCGGGATGGCTAAAAGGGGCTTTTTGTTGACCGGCTCTTCCCTCTCCGGAGGGAGTGTGTATTTTCGAATCACAATTTCTCCAACCCCGTCCGTTTCCGATCGCCGTCGATGGGACGCGCGGACGTGCGACGTGTTCAATTCGACACCTGGCTATATCACAGCTCGAGTCGCGGCCGTGATCGCCGTCCTGTTCGAAATTACATTTTCCTTTAAGGGGAGTAAGTTCGCCGACGGGAACCGCGCCGACTCACCATCGATTTGACAAGACGTTCATGGTATCTCATGGATATGGACTATCTATATTTCGGCGTGCAGCGGAGCTTCGTTATTAACGAGCACACTCCATTCGCCAGATTGTTATAATATCGGGCTTATGAATATTCATAAGGTGCGGGTCTGGATCCTCTTGCAGAGAGAGTTTATTTATATAGATAGCGCTTAGCCTCCTTGTATGGTGGCATTATAGGGACATTTTGGCCAAATTTTGGCCCAAATTTGGCCAAAACGTTTCAAATCTGGCCGAAATTTGGCCAAATGCCTACTATTTGGCGAAAATTTGGCAAATATTTGGCCAAAATTTGGCATAAATTTGGCCAAAATTTGGCCAAAATTTGGCGAAATTTTGGCCAAATAGCCTATGTATAATAATGTATAATACAATTTTGCCAAAATGTCCCTATAATGCCACCATACAATACCCGTAATAATTGTAAATGCACAAACAACAAAGTCGGGCATAATTTTATTAAGAGTAGTAAATAATGATTCCTTCAAATCCCTGTTTCAGAGAAATGTATCATGACTTTTCATGCGTTCATTTTCCTAATTATTACAAACTATTATATTGATTTTTGCATGTCGCCCGGGGAGAGAGGGGGGGGGGGGGGGGTACTAGCATTATCTTTTGGCGGGGGGGGGGGGGGGGGTGCCTCAGCCAAATTCGAAACGGGGGTCTATGAGGAGCGGGATTGTCTCAAAACGGGGGTCTTAATTTATTAAGAGTACTAATTAATGACTCCTTCAAATCCCTGTTTCAGAGAAATGTATTATGACTTTTCATGTGTTCATTTTCATAATGATTACAAACTATTATATTGATTGTTGCATGTCGCCCGGGGAGAGAGGGGGGGGGGGGGGGGGGGTACTAGCATTATCTTTTAGCCGGGGGGGGGGGGGGGGGTGCCTCAGCCAAATTCGAAACGGGGGTCTATGAGGAGCGGGATTGTCTCAAAACGGGGGTCTTAATTTATTAAGAGTACTAAATAATGACTCCTTCAAATCCCTGTTTCAGAGAAATGTATTATGACTTTTCATGTGTTCATTTTCATAATGATTACAAACTATTATATTGATTGTTGCATGTCGCCCGGGGAGGGGGGGGGGGGGGGTACTAGAATTATCTTTTAGCCGGGGGGGGGGTGCCTCAGCCAAATTCGAAACGGGGGTCTATGAGGAGCGGGATTGTCTCAAAACGGGGGTCTTACTCGGGCATATATTAAGAGTAGTAAATAATGATTGAGTTATTAAGATACTCCTTGCATCAGAGATTACATATTATACCATCTGACTTAGTAAAATACGCGTCGTTGATTGGCTAAACACGGTCACATGATTGGGGTGTCAGTTTGTTATGACACCATGGCCAGAGATAACTCTTTTTATAAATTGGTTGAAATAAATGAATTGAACAACTGACCTACTCTCCCCGCATAACTGGAAATCGAGATGATCTTTCCCGCCTTTTGTCGTTTCATGTGTGGAAGCACGGCCTGCACGAGTCGAATCAACCCGATCGTGTTCACACGGAACATCAGCTCGATGTGATCACGTGACATGGTGTCGACGAAGCCACTAATGGCAACACCTGCTACGTTCACTGTAAGAACAATTTGTATACCGTATGTGATCCGTGGTGGTATGCAATAATTATGTACTAACATTTCATGTAAAAAACATATAGTAGGTATATTTAAGGTTTGCATAGACGTCAAAGTACAAATGAGAGAGGGTGCCAAGTTTGAACGAAATAAGCCAAGCCGTCCATTTTGGACAAAGTGTAATATATATTAAACTGTATGCTGTCGTTTTGCTCAAAATTCGATCAATCTTAGTCTGCCCTTATTAGGAAAATAAATAAATATAATTAGGGTTCATTTCCGTTAGTATGTAGGCATATCATGCACCATTCGTACACGTCGTATTAAATACATGTATAATAATAATAAACCAGCATAATGGATAGCAGAAGTTCGTAGAGAAGAGTTCGTTCTCAGATTGTAAGAAAGTGTCCAAATAATGCAGTGTAAATATGACGTTCAGTGGCGTAGCGTGGTCGGACTGATTAGGGGGCACCCGAATGATTGGGGCACGCCGGGGGCACGCCACCTTATGTGTTTCTTTGTTTTTTACACAGATTTTAGCCGTATGTTTTTAGTGTTATGGAAAAGGGGGGCATGTGCCCCCAGGTGCCACCCCCCCCCCCCCCCTATAGCTACGCCACTGATGACATTTTAACCAAAGACAATACTACTCACGTAGAATGTCGAGACGTCCATGTTCTTTGATGACTTCCTCGACCACGCCCTTTATCTGGTCATCCTTCGTGACGTCGAGTTCCCTGATGAACACGGTCTTGTCGAGGGCGTCGCCCACGGCAGCCACCAGGTCGCCCTTTCTGGTCAAGGAGCGGAGTGTGGCGATCACCACGAATCTCTTCTGTGGATCCTTGGAGAGACGTTCGGCCGTAGCCAGCCCGGTCCCCGAGGCGCTGCCCGTCAACAGGACGATCTTAGGCGCTGCCATTTTACCTGAACCGTGAACGTAGCATGATATGGCTAATAATACAATTATATTTTGTATAAATCAATAGTGTACCAGTAAGAGTGTTAAACTGGTTAAAAGGGGACCACCAGGCAAAGAGCAACACATAAGTATATGTTTTGGTACCTTTGTGTGATATTAAATAGATGCCCAAAACTTTGCAAAGGGTTGTGTAATTCATAAACAATACAATTAATTACCGCCAATTTCGGAACCAATATGGCCTCATGGTTCCGTATGCGCCAAACGTCTGCGAGTGCGTCAATTCTATATTCACGCGATACGTATGGTTAGGAGACAATATAAACACGGACGATGCGTTCGTCCTAGACAAAAGGTAGTCTTCGTCTGCAGACCCCTTGATCACATGCTGATGGTATGGTGATGCGTTTAACTCTCATTTATAAGAATATTATTTTTGGGTTTTGGTACCCTGCACTATTTCTTGGCCAAATGCTAAACGTATAATAAATCATACGCAGTGGCGTAGCTACGGGGAGCACGGGAGTACGTGAATAATTTGACAAACACAATACAAAACATAACATGCATATTAATGGAAACATTTTTGCAAACAAATACAATACATAATGTGTGCCCCCAATAACTCGCATGCCCCTAACTCACCCCCCCCCCCCCCCTCCCCATCTGTCTGACCACACTACGCCACTGATAATACGTGTGTGAACATTTTACAGATCGGCGAATATCCAACACAAAGTGCTCAATGTCCCGGGTGAATAGATGAACAGCCGAACACTTAATACAATTTGTATGCGACTTTTCGCTATAAAATAAGAGTATTATAGGTAGAGATAAATATGATTATTATATTATTCGTTCCGCTCTGATCCCTCCTGCTCCGTCCTTGCACACGCTTCGTTCTGGTTGGCTAAAATTTGAAACCCTGGGGGGGGGGGGGAGGGGGGGGGGGTGTAATTTTGTACTTTTTGTTGGTCTATAGACGGAGAATTTGTTACGCGGTGACAGTTTGTATGCAGTCATGAACTCTTCTGTGTTTTCATGGTTTGACCCCACAAGCCAACGTGGTTTTATTTAGAGATAGACCGTAGTCAGCCTATGAAATGTATACATTACCATTGGTCAGCGCTGCACAAAGCTAGTAAAACGTGTAATAAAGATGAATAATCGAAAACCAAGGCTCCCACAAGTTAATACCAAGTTAGCATCACAGACAATTATGGTACTGTGCGGATACCGATACGTTCAACTACCTTCAAATACGTTAGCCTCAACTACGTCCACTAACGGCAATGAGTGCAATGAGTTAGTGAATATCACTTTGCATTTTTACTCTTTACTCGGCCATATAACGTCCATTTAACTTGAAATGTTCACACAATACCCAGTGGACATATTAGATAACAACAATATACATTGTATCACCCATTCATCACTTTTTGCACATGTCAACAAAGTTAATAGATCCCTTTAAGTGTAGAAACTTATTCATGTATTGCCCAAAATTGGAAATTCACTCTATACATGCCAACATTAAATCGTGTAAATAATATAATGCACAAACATATATCCTTACTCTATACCGAAATACATTAGATGAATCTTACTCGACGTATCTTCAATAATGTCATATTTCATGATACAATTCTAAAGTGACATTAATTCAGTGAAAATATAGGCTTGTATAATAGCGTGTTTATTATCAATACTTATTTAAAAGTGTATACAAGTGTCAAATTCTAGAACAAATGATCTTTTCTTATCTGATATGTTTTGTGTTTTAATTCAAAATTCTATTTATATAATCTTTTCGTATTTTCGATAATTATAATTGTCATATACATATTTGAAGGGATCTAGTAACTTTGTTGGCAAGTGCAAAAAGGGATGAGTGATTAAAAAAATGTGTATTGTAGTGATCTGATATATGTCCACAAAGTAATTTGTAAAAGATTTAAGTTAATTGGATGTTTTATGGCTGAGATATGAGCAAAAATGCAAAGTGATATTCACTAACTCATTGTACTTACTTTGCACACGGCATGAAACTATCCCGTAGACAATTTCATATCTGAACACTTCAATCGTAAATATCTTTTGAATGAAATGGAAATTTGAAAAACCGAAACCTGTGCTTTTGTTGTTAATATGAATATGATAAAGTATGAGAGAACCACGAGAGTTCCAAGTAAGTTTTGAGGATTTAGAGAATGTTACAAAGCCCCTTTAATATACAAAAAATACACAGTTTCTAGTAATACGAGTACACACGAAAATAGAGAAAGTAAGGCGATATTCGTTTATCCTATTCAAAAGCATCAAAGAATACAACAATTCAGAAATATTCTATCAGTTCTTTTATAGTTCTTTACAGTTCTTTTAATCATCATAATAATTATCCGTTGTTTCTTTACTGTTAAGCATCAACTATAGTGATGGAATGTACAAAGAAAGAGTTGTATATATGTAATTATGTAAACCGATGTTTCTATAGTTTCTTCAGTCAATCACAGCAACAACCAACGTAAATATTGTTACAGCATATGTAATTATGAGATATATAAATATATATATATGAATATGGAAAATACTGCTGAAAACTGCTTGTCTACTAAAAAATCGCCAATGTGGTAAAATGAGAGTCGTATACAGCCTAGCTTTCGATATATATATTAATGTACTTACCCGATCAATCGTAGAAATTGTGCTACCTACAAACAATTTTGCGATGTTCAATTGGGCTTTGTATTCTACGACCAGCAAATCATTCCACGATGCTTTCCGCTTAATGTGAAATATCAAGTATGGCTGTAATGATATCCAATTATTATTGTCTCTATCTGTCTATACTAGATCTCACAATTATCCTCCCCTCTATATTTCCCTCTCTATTTGTTTAACAAAATGCCACGCCTTTGCGTTTTGCGGGTTGTTTGTTCGAAATGAATATGAATCGGTTGATTGTGTTTGTTTGTTTTTGAATTTTGAATTATTGAAGCTTATCGTTTCTTTTTAATTTCGGGTCAAATGTATGTCGGTCATGTGTGACGGCCGATTATTTTGCGTATCCACTAGCTGGACAACAAAGACAGTGACGTTGCGTGGCGCACTAATCACTGTAAGAGGGTCCTATACCGTATATCTTTGATCATATTATGCACATCATTTGTGTATGTACATGGCTCTGTATGTTGTTTTTAAAGTAGCGTCCTCGGAGTCCAAAAGTGGGAAGTTTACCGAAACGTTGAATGCAATTTGAATGTGAATGATAATGAATATTGATGATGAATAATAAATACTAATGTAAGTTGGTTTATACAGGAAGCAAGCTTGAAATTGAATCGGACGATTATATCAAAAGAGGTATTACTAGTATACAATAAATTACTGATTCAAATTCCTTACTAGATGTTCAAAGCCGCCACTATCAACAAAGGCTAATTTGAATGGGGCCTATTATCCTCTCTTGCAGGTGGGAAAACAAGTATGTTCCGATTGACATTTTCATATATAGGGAGGTATATACATGAGATTAGTATTTCGCATCCAGACTTTCCTTGATTTGAGTAATTATAAAGAAAATAGCCAACCTCCATGAAATGCATTGATTAGCAGCTCCGACATGGCGTATCATTGATGCTTGCCCAATGTTATTCCAAATAGATTTTACACAACATATCATCTCTGGTTATGAAACATGTTAAACCAACATTATTGCCTATTTAATTTTCTGATACCAATTTCCCCTTTTTAACATGTTTGATTTCCCCTATAATTCGTATTCATAATCATCATTGTATTCCTGCCCCCCCCCCCCCCCCATACTTTGACAAAACAATAAAACCTAAGAGACATTTTTTTAAAGTTAAAGAAACCCTAACCCTAGCCCTTAAATAAAAAAAAATAATAATACAAATAAATAAATAAATAAATCAGTCCGACCCATGTCCAACCACGTTACGCCACTCGTTCGTTCGTTCGTTCATGAGACTCCGCAGATTAATCTAGAATTCAAATTTAAAAATCTTAATCTTATGGCCCGGTCAGATATCAACGGATAGCGGAAACGAATGCCCAAAGAATAGAAAACTTGCGAAATGAAATTATCCGGTGAAGAAAGTCGTCTCCATTGCTTTATGTACAAAACATAGAACAACGTACATCACCGGACAAGGAACGGACAAGAAACGCATACGAACGGAGACGAACGGATGGAAAATTTAGCTCTCCGTTTGACGTCCGTTTACGCAATCTGTTGATATGTGACCGGGCTATAAGTTGTGGGCCGTGTCAAAAAGACACGTTGCCCAGGGCAGCAGGGGTGCGAAATTGGACTCGTAGCGTGGCCCCACTATATAAAGGAAGAAAACAACAAAACGGAGAGGCAATTGCTTACAAATACACCCTACCCCTCCATTTCTCCTCGTTACTGCAGTCACCCTCTATAGGGAAAATGCAATCAAGAAATGATAACATATTTCTAATTTACATTATTTCACTTCTGTGTTGCACATCACGCCTGTTACGTAATTCATTTCTCAGGCATCTCTAACCCTACCCCACATAAATTAGTTTGACAACTGATATAAATATGTGCATCATACAGTTTCAACATTCTTGATAATAATATACAAATATACTGGCATACTCGAGGGTAACTATACACTTAAAGTAACTAACACATTGATAAGCCTACAATTAGTCTATAATAATCATAATTTATCTCAACACACTATTCATTAACAAAATTGTATAGCTTTTATTTTGAACTGTTCAGAAATACATATTAAAGAGAGCCAGAGATGCTGCACATTGCTTGTGTTATTCCGTTTTGTTTGTTATTGGCAATTTAAATATAAATTAATTTGCTGATGTTGTTGTTGTTGTTGTTGTTGGTGTTGGTGGTTGTGGTGGTGGTGGTGGTGGTGTTGTTGTTGTTACATTTTGGCCGAGTAATGAGCAAAAATACAACGTGCTATTTGCTAACTCATTGTCATATAGGATTGTAATGCTCAGTTGAAAAAATGACCTCGGTATTTTTTCAAATAAAATCATTAATATTTCAATAACAAAGAGACAATTTGTAAAAATAAACAATAAAACAACGACCAAAGGTGCTTCATACTTATATTACTTAGAGGCATGACAAAACCACTAGAGGTGCAACCGTGCAAGTGAGTTTGGTCGATTCAGTTAAAGCTACTAGCTCCCTTTAATTAAGTGTTGCTCAAGGTTGTCAGTCACTCTAGGTATCTTGTATAGATATTAGTCACATGATAATTATACGTCGAATATAACTTTACTCGAATCAAAATAGACATTAATCAAATCGAATAATACTAAATAAAATTATGGAAATAAGGGGAGCCCCCTGGGAATGACAGGTGTTGCGCTTTTTACGTGATCGGCTTCCGCATCTCTATAATGCTCTTCAATAATGTCATTACTCAGATTCATGTACTCCTCGCGAATGAAATTGAAACATTCATGAAAAGTGCTATTGCTATAAATCATCGCAACGTATCCAATGTAAAAATGTATTGCTCAAGGTTGCAGCTAAAGTTATTACGCCGTGATACTTTCATTTTATCACCACTATCATGATTAACATTATTGAAAAGAGTTCATCAAAATTGAAACATCGCCCCATTCAGTGATGTGCTCAGTTGCTAATCGTCGCAACGAATCCAAAGTACACATGTATTGCTCAAAGTTGCTAAAGTAGTTACGCCTTGATACTTTCATTTTATCACCACTATCATGATTAACATTATTGAAAAGAGTTAATCAAGTATAATATTGGATACATTGAGGGTCGTATACAGTAGTTAAAATGGAGCTAATTTGCCCCCCTCTCTCGCTGAGAGAGAATGTTCAATTTTGGCTTAGCGCTCGGTTATGTCCTTGTGCAAGGACAATGAAGGATGTGACGCCGTGAACATTACTTCTTTGTACTATCTATAAGTCGACTCGTGTTGTTGTCGTTGTTGTTGTTGTTGATGTTGTTGTTGTTGGCGACGTTGTTGTTGTTGTTGGCGACGTTGTTGTTGTTGTTGTTGTTGCTCTTGCTCTTGATGTTGCTGCTGTTGATGTTATTGTTGTTGTTACCCCCCCCCCCCCCCCTCGACCTCCTCCGCCTAGCTACACCGCGCGCTGTCTACACTGTTAAAACGCTGTGTAAAAAAATGCTGTGTAAAAATGATTGTTGATTTTTGTATACAACTTTAGGTGTAGCATGATTAGTTGTAGAAAGAAGGGGCTGTGAAAATGTTAATGACAACTACGGCCACAGTAAGGCTATCAACCAATTACAGGGTCCGAGAGAAACAATTCACTCACAGAGAGAAAACACATGCATTTTGTGTTTCAATGCAAATTTTGTGATTTACTTCACTGCTCTATGACTTCTTGTGTGAAATAATTATAGCTCATTATGCATGAAGGGATTTGCAAAAAGGAGAAATTGGAAATAAAGTACTATGAAAATATTTCTAATTCACAAATAGTTTCGTTACAGCCCCCATTGGTCATTTGCTTGATAAGCTATCGCACAATAATCAAACAAAGAGGAGAAATAAGGAGAAATGTGCAGACTTGACACTGATGCAGAGTATAGGAGTAATAGTAAAATAATGTGCTCTAAAGACCAGTTCATGCGTAGCCTATCATCAATGGTTGCTCATGGCAAGTTGAAAAGCTTTTCAGGGGTTTGTCCGACACAGCAAGGCAACAGCTGATTTGTGTACGATTTTGTCTACGTATTGAATCGCATTTATATAAATTGAATAGTTCGACTCCAGGTCACCGCTGGACGGTCTATTGACTTGATTTGTTTGAATAACATTGTTTATGCGATTTGACCATCAAACCCAGGAAAATAACATTTTGTTAAAAACGAGAATTCTTCTTAGAACTATTTCTTTATTGGGACACATAAGGACACAAACAAACAGATGCGTAATTATGTTGTTGACACCCACTGGCGTACTGGCGGGGGGGCTTGGGGGAGGGGCGCTTGCCCCCCCCCCCCCCCCCAAAAAAAAAAAATCAATCATGGCTTTTATCTAATTCGATAACAGTGATTGAAAAAAGAGTATTTCTTTAGACAAGAAAACTCAGATTTTACTTCATGTAAAATCTACCGTGGGAGGGGGACACGTGGGAGGGGGGGGGGGGGGGGACACCCCCCTCCCACACCCTCCCCCCGCTCAGTCGCTTCGCTCCCTCGCAATATCCGGTGGTGATGCGGATTTGGTTTAGCCCCCCAAAAAGTTTTTGCTCATTACGCCACTGTTGACACCTAAACGCAACTTGCTAGAAACGTGCAAGGTGCAAAATCCATAGATTTGCATACTTGAGTTGGTTATTCAATGAAGGGGCTGTTGCATTAAGATTTTACACATTTGCTGTGCAAAACGGCACATCTTGTGTTAGTATGAATATAAATCTTTTATTAACAGTATTTGCATGTGTTTTGTTGAAATGATTGCAATGGTTAGATTATAAACTGTAATATGACGTCCTACACAAATGTTGGGTAATCAGCTACACCGTCAAAATTAACTGACTGTACAATTATCATGATTATAGGGGATTTTCTGCCCTTAAAATTACAACTTTTCACCGTTTTTATCAATGTTACCGATTTTTCCTGTAAAATAACAGATATCTTGTTAGTTAATAGGAAATCATCTTTTATTTGCAATTACCCACATGCATAACTGTTAATAAACGGTTTTCTCTTACTACCTACGACTGTACCTGTTGTTTTACATGGCTCTCATTACATTTACGAAAATGTTCCTGTCAAAAAATGACCATATCTCTTCTGTTTATGAAACAGAAACAATCCTGTTGAATTAGGCTTATGCTAACATCAAAAGTTGCCTCTTTTACTACCCTGGTCTGTTACAAAACCTAGTTTCTTGTAGACATTAAATACGAATACCGTTAAACCACACAATTTGCAGTAATTTGTAACAGGTTCATGAATATTCATGAGCATGGGCGTAGACATGTCATTGATACCCATTCAACTGGGAGGATGATCATTATATTCATTCATCCCCCCTGATGAATAGGTATTACGTAAGAACTAGTTTGTGCTTTTGCAAAATGAAATTTAAATCTGTTCATTATCCCGTTATTTTGTAAGATAATTATCCAAATGCATTTTTAATTTGAATTAGTAAAAATTTATTATCAGTGGACTCTTGTGAACCAATTTTGGGTGGAAATTAATGAATGCAATATTGTTTTAACGTCTGTGTTTAATTAATAACCACTAAAAAACATACATCGTAATGTAACCTGGTTATAATCTAATCGTGAACAAGGACCGATGGATAGGAACGATAAGTATAGGCTTAGGGCAAAGTATGTATAGGATATGTCGTAGGTTATTAGGATCGGTGCGCTTCGTTATTCCGAAGGTTCGTTATTCCGAAGGTTCTTTATTCCGAAGGTTCGTTATTCCGAACACGCAAATTTCGTATACCTGGGGTTCGTTAATCCTAAAAATGAAATAGGGTTCGTTAATCCGAATATTTGTTGCATTATTCCGAAGGTTCGTTATTCCGAAGGTTCGATATTCCGAGAGTTCGTTATTCCGAAGGTTCGCTATTCCTAAAATGAAATCAGGTTCGTTATTCCGAAGGTTCGTTAGTCCGAAAATAAAATCGGGTTCGTTATTCCGAAGGTTCGTTATTCCGAAGGTCCGTTATTCCGAGGGTTCGTTATTCCGAAGGTTCGCTATTCCTAAAACGAAATCGGGTTCGTTAATCCGAAAATGAATTTGGGTTTGTTATAATGCTATAATTTCATATAAAGAGATAGATAACTTATGTGTTTGATTGGTCTGGCCAAGGGAGGGAAAGGGGGAGGGGTATGCTTAATGCAGGCTGTAAGTTAAATAAACAAAACACAAATTATAGTATTATAACAAACCCGATTTAAGTTTCGGATTAACGAACCCTATTTTATTTTCGGACTAATGAACCTTCGGAATAACGAACCTTCGGAATAACGAACCCGATTTTGTTTTCGGATAAACGAACCTTCGGAATAACGAACCGGATTTCGTTTTAGGAATAGCGAACCTTCGGAATAACGAACCCTCGGAATAACGAACCTTCGGAATAACGAACCTTCGGAATAACGAATTAGCAAAATAATCCATTCAAAATCATCAAAAATTTGTTTATTATACTTGTTTTGAAATGCTCGCAAAAGCTATCTAAATCCAATTGCCTACTTGACATTTTTATATCACTATAAAGAGTATTATGTGTTATTCCGTTTTCGGGCACTTCCAGATAATGTTTAATTTTAATCGAGTCAAGTTCCACAATTAAAACCATCTAGTACACTTACTTTCGATCGAGCGATCGTCGGAGAAACCGGGTACGTAGTCATGCAAGTTTGCCTGACCTATCATGATTCCATAACCAACCAATCAGGATACGTGATTTTCGGAGAATGTTCGTCACTTTCGTCGTAAATCGAAATTTATCTCATTTTACGGTCCTTCAAAAACCATCTGAAAATGTGTGCCTCGAATCGATTTTGATATCATTTTGACGCTCATTGTCGGAACTTCATAACCATTTGAGAGAAAATTGGATTTGATGTTTAATCGGGTCAAGTTCCAAGAAGGAACAACAGCTTGCAAAAAGGCTGCAAAAAGACGATCAAAATTAAGGTACAATGCAACGAACATTCATAAGCCCGTAAAATGTCTAAATTTCACCCAACAAATGCAAGTTGTCAAAATAAAGAGCGAAAATTGTACTTCAAATTACCTCACTACTCTGCCATATTCACTACCGTAGTTACCAACAATTCTACTTCAAAGAAGGGTTTATCAAAGTCACGTGAAAGCTCACAATTCGCGAGATTATCACGTAAGCTACAAAACTAGCAATGCGCATGCGCGCAGCCTTCGCGATTCTGACACAATTCTGAGTACGCCCGTGCCGCTAGCTACTTACCGCGACAAGTTGCTTTACACAGCGTTTTAACAGTGTATACCAGTAGCACTTTAATACATTAAACAATGTCCTTCAACGTCTATATTATGATTAGGTACAGGGATATGTTCATCATCCTTCACCGCAGAATACCTAGACTAGAGTATCACATTTGCGTATTTCACTTCTCAAAGCAAAAGGGTTATCAATTTTGCGAGATGGTCTTCAACAAAAACGGAGTCACTCTCTTTTTTGCGGGTCTAGATTCTTGAAGCAAGGCATGAACTAGGTATCACCTTAGCAACGTTTGACATTTGCGGCTTTGAGTTTTGTCAAAGCAACACACAAAGAGTTACAATTTTGGCGGATTTGCCTTCTTGAAGCAAAGCTATAAAATTGAGTATCACCTTGGCGGATTTGTCTTCTCGAAGCAAAAGCAAAAATTGTTATACACGACTGTACAAAACGTGGACCCGAGGTAATACGAATTATTTTAGCGTAAATAATATTTCTTCAGCAGAGAGTATAATTACACGGTCACGGTGGCAACAATGTTGCGGGTAAGTATTACCATTATCTTTGCATAACCATTCCCTCAGAGATATTTTGTTTATATTTTGTTTCAAAATGTTCAATTAAATATCAAACAAACAATAAACAATAATTTTGTTTTGTTTTTTGTCCCCTCCACAGGGCATTTATTGGACTAAACAAAACAAAATTAAACATAGCATGACATTTACAAGCATATCATTATAACAAAACAACAATAACAATAAATGAACCATAAATGAACCGTCGCACAATAGCTTTGTATAAATTTAACTAATTAAACAATATCAGAAAACATGCTTTTCAAAGACAACCATTTTTATCAAAATATTTACCATGACCTTTCAAACTAAATATATATTTTTCATGTTTATAATATGAAATTAACGCTAATTTAAACTGAGAAAATACAGGTATTTTATTCACTAGTTTATTTCGAAATATTATTTGCTTACTAACGAACAATAAACAGTTAATTGCTCTATTATTTAAACCTCTTAATCCAAACAATATATTTTCATTTGAAAAACGTATATTACATCCAGCACTTAAGTTAATCCATCTTTCTAATTTTGCCCAAATATTTGTAACAAATTGACAATCACAAAATAAATGAGTAATTGTTTATGTATGTGCATTACAAAAGGAACATAATTCATTTTCGACCATATTCAATTTAAACAATATGTCATTTGTAAACAAAATTCTATGTAATAGTGTAAATTGAAACCAACGTAAATTAACATCCAGAGTACAATTAAATACAAGAGAACAATATTTCTGCCATATGGACTCATCAATGTTAAAAAAACCTTTTCCATTTTTTAAAGCTTTTACATTTTTCCCTTTTTTGTTGTAATAATAAAGCATATAATATTATATGCAAGCAGCCTTTTCGAAGTCGACAGATAAGGGATATTAAATCTAATCTTAAAGGCTGTTCCATTATCACAAAAATACCACAACGGTTATCAAAACCAGATTTAATAGCTTCACATAGACCAAAATATTGCAAAAAATTTACTGTAATTTGGTATTTCAATTTAAATTCATTAAGTGACAAAAAAGTACCATCTTCATCTAACAAATCATTAATACATATTATACCCTTTTCATACCAAGACCTATAGAATACACACACGTTATTCACCTGAATATGACTATTAAACCATAGAGGCTGTCAAGATATATCGCGATAACTTTTAGACTGTAAAATACTGTAAGCCAAAAAAAACATTTTTCCAAAACGGGTTAGTTGCAACTATTGACAATCTTAAAACGTGAACGTCACCAAAAGAAGAGTTCAATTGACAATTTTCAGGCATAAATGTATACATTAGAATATCAATAAAAGAATCTATATTACCAAAAAAGTATCTTCTCATCCATGATATTTTCAATGAATGAACATGTGAGTATATATCTATCATTTTGGCTCCTCCAAAATGATAGGGTTGTATCATTTGTTTCCTACTAATTTTGTCAGGTTTATGATTCCAAATAAATTCAAAAAAATTACTTTTGTAATATTTTCATAATTTCATCAGAGGGGTTCGGTAATGATAAAAATAAATAATTTAACTTTGATACTAATAACGATTTTACACTATTATTCTACCAAACACTGTTAACGATCTTTTTAACCAGAGAGTCATTTGAGAGTTAATATGTATAATTTGTGCATACAAATTATGATCAACCATATCATGCAAGTCACCCGAAAAATCGATGCCTAAATATCTAAAATAACCATCAAAAACCCAATCTAAATGTTCTTCTATACACAAAGAATCCTTCCTTTCTTTATATCTCCCTATCCATATAACTTTAGTTTTGTGCTTATTTATTCTCAATCCTGATGCAGCTTCAAAAGAATTTAAAATTTCTATCGTTTTCTTCAAATCATCTTCTGTACCATCTAAAGTAATTAGAGTATCATCAGCATACTGAATGATTTTGTGCTGAACATTAGCTATTTTTATCCCATTAATACCATCACATTTTCTTACCATTATACTTAGTATTTCTGCACATAAAAGAAAAATGTATGGAGGCAGAGGGTCACCTTGACGACATCCTCTTTCTATATTAAATCTGTTTGTCATAATATGACCATTGACCAAAGCGTATTACGAGGCATTCTCATAAAAAGTTTAATCCATGATTTTATTGAATCACCAAAATTAAAAAAGTCCAGGGCCTGAAATATAAAGTCGTGTGATATTGAGTCGAAAGCTTTTTCAAAATCTATTATAAACAAAAGTCCAGGAATATCATTTAAATCCGTGTATAACATCAAATCATACAAAAGACGTATATTTTCCCCAATAAATCGTCCAGACATGAAACCCTTTTGACTTTCGTTAATCACAAAAGGTAATATTTGTTTAATCCGGTTTGCAATACAAGATGAAGCTATTTTATATATAACATTTAAAGGGATAGTTGAGTATTGGTCAAACTTAACTTTAGTAACCAAAACCTGCACGATTACGATACAAACTAATAGTTATAACTTCACCATGCTCGAAAAGTATACACAATTACAAACGACAAAGTAAAACCCCCGTTATCATTCAAAAAGAGCCGTTACAACTCGGAAGTGTCAAATTAACTCGGCGCGAAGCACTAGCGTTGTAGGTCCTAATACGGGACTGTATAGTGCAGTGTGCGGTAATACGGGACTGTAGTGCAGTCACTGTGTGCGGTAATACTATACAGTAGTACGTGTATATTATGTATCGCAACCATAGAAGTATGACTCCAACACTGCCGTTGACGCAACTCGCAAGCCCCATTCGCATTCGTTCGCCTTTCGTTCACAGTCGCGCTAACACACGGAGAGACTGGTCCATGAGGCGCATATATCACTGATTTTTTGCGGAATGGAAGGAAAAATCATAATCTTAATCCACCCGGTAGTTGGATCACATATTGGAGAGTAAATTGCTGGTAAGTACCGTATCATATGTATAGTTTTAAGCACAATTAGCGTGCACAAAAATATTTAATTTCAGTCTTTTATTAGGAGAACATAGAACGCTAGTGCCTCGCACTAGCGGTTCTAAAAAGTGATACCCGGGCGTCAACCACTTTTATATGATATTTTGAAAGCAAATTTCACAACAATTAGAGCATTTGAATGGAAATTATTATTATTTCCCATGTTTTTTTCGATGATCTTTCATATGGAATTGAAATCAACCAAATCCGTTACAATCGATGTTGGGGGGGCACTTTGGAAATTACCAAAACTCAACTTGGCCTTTAATAAAGAAATAGGTCTCCAGTTTGATGACAATTTTCTATCTTTATTTCCTTTTGGTATTAATGTAATCACTCCCATTTTATGCGCTTCAGTCATATGACCATTAAAATATGCATAATTCAATGATCGAAGTAAAAAATACTTTATACTTTCCCCAACAAACTTCGTCAATTGATAAAGGACCTTCTAAAGAATCTTTCATGTGCACATTTAGTTTCGGGATGTTTCTTGATTGAAAAAGATCTCGATCAAAGTCGGATACAGGTTTATGCTTATATAATTTAGAGTAAAAACGATGTATTTCAAATGAAACATTTGGATTTTGAATTATATTACCTTGATCATCAATCAGTGTTGTAATTTGTCTATTAATACGATTTTGTTTTTCTAAATTCAAAAAGAACTTTGAGGGTTTTTCACCAAACTCCATCAATAAATATTGATCATAATTTTTTTGTACACAAAATGCAGTATAAGTAATCTATAGCTTGTTGTATATTGTACCATATAGGAGGGAAAACTATTTAAAATACATTATAAAAAGGGGAATGATCAAATAGGCAGTTGGAAATATGAATGCATACAAAAAAAAGAATATATTGGCCCCTTTTCTTATCTGTAACACATCTTTATTCCAGGTCTGACTCCTCAGGCAAATTTATCTTGACTTCCATTGTAAGGGTTTAACCGGTCACATGTACATATTGTATAGCATCGCCATTTTTTGAAGAATAACATGTCAAACAAGAAAAAGACTTAAATAAGTTGGACCATTTTGCAACTATTCTCGCTTTGAAGGCGCCATTATAGAAAACAAAATCATACAAATATATACACAGACCGGGTTATCGATAAACAAGCACAATATTCTCCCCGTTTTCATTCTCTACATTCTCTCGTTGTTTAACATGTGATCATTGCACTTGTTTTATTTTTTTGGCTGAGAAAAATGTAAAATAATCGATTTATATCATAATTATCGACATTACTCGGTGTGTATTAATCTTTATAGATACTGTTGCTGCTGTTGGTAACGTGTAAGAACTCGGTCTCTTCAGGTGAGATTTTGTTACTCTGCATGTTCCATAATGATCACAATTTTTCCTAAAGTTCAAGCCGCATTTAAAAAGCTCACATTGCTTGTATTGTGTACAATAAACCAGCATGACGTCCCTCCCACTTCATGATTGAAAGAATACTTCTAACAAATTCATGTAGGTATTTATCTTCTTATTTATCTATTTACTTACTTATGTATTTATGTATTAGTTTATGTATGTATTTGCATATTTATTTACATATTCATTTATTTATTAATTAATTGATTAATTAATTTATTTATTTATTTATTCATTTGTTCGTCATGAATCCATTTATTCAATTTAAATATTCATTTGAAAGGTCAGATGATGTCGTCATTAATTTAAATTAAACTCTGCTCTAAGCATGCACACACAAACATATAATTCATTTATGGTTTGCGGATACTAAAGTGAACAATTTATCATTACAACATGTCTAAATCTGTAGGGTGTTTCACAAAACACTAAAGTTGATTTTAGCATCGATTTTTAGTGATAATCGTCCCATTGGATCGATGCTAAAACGTTTTAGTGTTTAAAGGCAAACAAAATAACAGTATTGGGAAAGTTACCGAAAACATCTATTTTGGCCAAACTAATTGATCAATATTGTTGAATAAGTATTCTAAAAAAGGGCTTGAGTGGTAAGATCCGAACCTTAGTATCGGTAAATGCAGAAATATCGGAGGAAATTCAATGCACGCCAGTAAAATTGGACCTAAATTCACCGCCCGTTCGCACCTGTCCACGCCGCTAGCGCTGGGCTGGAGATATCGACAAGCCCGCATACCGTGAACACGTGCGCTAGCATAATCTTATCGCGGTTGAATTGATCTGTGTCACATATCGTTTTATTTCGAACCTTTTAATGCTCAATTAGTCAATTTCAAAGCAGTTTTTGTCCAAATCTTTACATTAACATCTAAGTTGTGATATATTCTTTCACGGGGTAGGTGATGAAAGCATATTTTCCATTTGTGTGTGTCGGGCGTTTCCCAATACTGTTACTTTGGCTTTAATGAAACACTCCAATGGTTACATTATCAACAGCAGCTGACGTCCCCAACGCACTCTTGGCAGAAATGTGTTCCTCCATCCGACTGCCACCGGTACAGGAGGGAGACGATATTGACGTTCAGCTCGTACCCTGGAAACAAGAGGATTTACACCCTACCTACCCTCTCGCGGGACTGGGATCGGACAATCCCTATGTCTGCGCCCTACCAGGTAGGTGCATGTGTTGTAATAACTGTTATTAAAGGGATCTAGTAACTTTGTTGACATGTGCAAAAAGTGATAAATGGTTGATAAAAGTGTGTATTTTTGTGATCTGATATGTCCACTAAGTAATGTGTGAAAAGTGTATGTTAAATGGATGTTACAGTGGCCGAGTAATGAGCGAAAATGCAAAGTGATATTCGCTAACTTATTGCATTGCCTTTGTATACAGTTATAACTTTCCAGTTGATAATTACCATGATTACAAATCTGAACACAAATCTTCAATCGTAAATATCTTTTTAACAAAAGAGAATTCGAATAACCAAAAGCTGTTCCAAGCTTCTATTGGTAATACGAATACAACAAGTTATGAGAGAACCACTAGAGTTCTAAGTAAGTTGTGTGGATTTTGGACAAAGTTACTAGATCCCGGCCGACGTTCGCAGGGCACCGAAACCTGCTCCCAATTAAGCGATTTTCAAATGGCGAATTTTGAGGTCGCAGAGCTCGTAAACAGGTCGCTCGTAGAGCGCTCGGGTATCGGCAAATGTTCGATCGATATTCGGGCGGCAATCCGACGTTTTTTAGGCCATATTTGGCTCTTAAATTCGGACGGAGGCCGGCAGAGCTGCGCGGCCGCCGCACGGCGGGCTGCGAAATTTGTTTTCCCAAACAGGTTTACAAATCCTTGTGAATTAGCGACTTGGTCAGAGACCACGCATACCCGAAATTTCCGACTTGTATAATATCGAACATTGAGTTTACGCAAAAGAAGCGGCAAGGCTGGGTTTCGAACCCAGCGTCTTTAGGTTATCAGACTAGTACGCTTCCGATTGCGACACAGCGATTCGCTTGCTTTCCAGCGGAACAGAAGGGGTTTTGTCTTAGTTTCGGGGGATATACCCTAACCTAAACCCTAACCCTAACCCTAATTTGGTGGCTATAGGTCAGATTAGTGGCTATAGGTCAGATTTAGTGGCTATAGGTCAGATTTAGTGGCTATAGGTCAGATTTAGTGGATATAGGTCAGATTTAGTGGCTATATGTCAGATTTAGTGGCTATAGGTTGAATACGCGCGCATTAGTCTCCATTCAAGTCGCCCGATTCCAATTAAACGGGCATACCTTATGCGTTAGTGCCATAGTAAACCCTACGATGCGCGAACGACCCACTCCCGTATCCCGCTCCTCCTGTCAGCTCAGGAATTGGCCCCTGGGGTATAAATTATATTGTATCCCCTGCATTTTTAGATACTTTTAGTATGAAATATGAAATATTAAATATGATGTATAAAACTTTTTAAATGTCCTATACATAGTTGAGGCGCGGACGCGTCGGGCGGTGCCCGCCCGGGCGTCGCCCGGTGTCACGTTAATTCCGTACGCACTGCGAAATCCGTACGCAGTCGCAGATGCGCATGCGAACCTGCGGGAAAATTGCCTGCAAAATTCGTTCCCATTCAAAATGCCTCCTTGAGGCTCCTTGCAGCACAAAGTGTTGTCAAAACCCGACGGTGGATTAAGAAAATCCATTCACGCCATTTAAAAATTTGATAAAACATGTGTCAATTTGTTATTAGCATGAAATTGCGGCGTAATAATGGTCACGATTTTCGCAAGACACAACTCTAAATGTCTAAGCGCATGCGCATATGCTACTGGGTACGGATTTCGCAGGTCACGGATTTAGCACCACACTGGTGTCACGCTAAATCTGTAATGCACTGCCGTAATAAAGGGGCCGTCGCAAATCACAAACGGAGCCCGCCCGACTTCTCTGCGAGGTCAAAAGGGCATTTTTGCCAGAACTACGGCCGGTGTCTGCGCGAATACTGCGGGCTCCGCCGCGTTTTTCAGGGTTCGGCCGACACCGAAACCTGCTCCCAAATCACCGATTTTCAAACGCCGAATTTTGAGGTCGCAGAGCTCGTAAACAGGTTGCTCATAGATCGCTCGGGCATCGGCAGGCATTCGATCGATATTCGGGCGGCAAATTGACGATGTTAGACCATTTGGGGCTTTAAAATTCGGAGGGAGGTCGGAAGAGCTGCGCGGCCGTCGCACTTGCTCCCTTCGATACCCGAACGACCTCCTCCCGTTTACCGCCCGGATTGTAAACAAAATCACGCGTGCTTCGAGCGCACTTCGTGTGGGTGTCGGGCGGCTTATACGGGCCCCGGCCGGGCTCCTCCGGCCAACTCAGGAATTTGGCCCCTGGCCACGGAAGACGCCCGCCCGTGCGTCGACCGGAGCCCACCCGGCCGTCGACCGGTTGTCGGACGGGCACCGACAGACCTATTTATCATCGACCGAAACTTGGACGGCGCCCACTCGTATGTCGAGCAGGTATCGCACGACTACCATTTGTTTACCGGCAGGCCCCGGACGATTTCTGATCACTCGTGTTTAAAGGTTCCGCCCGAGCCCCGTCCAATATGTGACAGGGTGGATTTTTAAGCGGAAATACGCTCGACTCCCTGGCGGGTTTGAAACTTGGCGACCTCCTGGCGATCCTGAAAAATTCGGCCGGTTTGATTTGTGACGCAGGCATGCAAAATGCCTCATTGAGGCTCCTTGCGGCACAAAGTGTTGTCAGTGGTGGGTGGGAAGAGAGGGAGATACACATGTAGGAAGAGAGGGGGTGATTAATTAATAGGAAACGAATGGAATGTGACGTTCAGTCCATTTGGTTGGATGCACCCCAGAGGGAAGATCATGCTCTCTCTTTTTCCGCTCGTCGTCCGTCCGGAAACCGGCCATAAGTCCAGATATCTCGAAATCGCCGATGCCATGGCCAGCAGCGTTGAAATGCTGGGCGACCGGAAAGCCTTCCATGTTGAGCCGGATAGATCTCAGATGCTCTGTCGTCCTGTCAGCCAGGCGTCTATTGGTCTCCCCCACGTAGATCATCGATGTATCTCTGGAGAAGCAAGGGTTTCTGGCCGCGATAGCTGTTGATGTTTTCCTGTTCAAGAAATCCAACGAACAGGCAAGCGTAGGAAGGACCAATCTTAGTTCCCATGGCAACTCCTTTCTTCTGCACGAAGAACTTTTCGCCAAACTGGAAAGACGAACATCTCAGGACCATTTCGGTCAGCCGAAGAATCGTAGTGTCTTCCGGACGATCAGGAGACGGGTGTTTCGCAAGGAATTGTTTTATGGCCTGAAGCCTTTCATATGCGGGAATGTTCGTGTAGAGAGAAGAAACAAACATTTGTTTGAAAATTATCTGCCTCATTAATACTATTATCATCAAGTAGTGCTCATACTTTGTTAATATCACTAAATCAACAATGTTATTTTCATGATCATTTTGTCAGAACTTCGCCGCCCAGCGCTATGTGGCCGCATAATACACGTCAAGAAGGAACCCTCTGACGAATTCGCTACAAACGTGTCGTTCCCTGGGATCGAGTATGACTTATTCGCCGTCTACACCCCTACACAAGGCTCAAACTTTAGGCTCAACGATACACGCGTGACCATGGTCTACACACACGTCGCCAAGTTCTTTCCACGTAGGTCTTGCAACTTCACCGTGCGAGTGATTGGTAAGCTCGACCATGATAAGTAAATATTCCATTTGAATGAACGCCAAAACCCCCAAAACAACACCAACAACTGAGTATAAGCATACAGGGCAGGGAAAACTAGGTGCTACCTGCATGGAACCTAAAGCCTGCAGCTGCAGTAAACACCAGTGGTTTTGGGAAATATCTTGTTCTCGGTGGAAATTTAACTTATTTTGGGCCTAAATGCAAACTTATCTGATACATGTCGATACTTCACTTTCCTATAGTATCTCGCTAATATTCGACCATGCAAGGCCCCAGACGACTATGAGCATAGGCGTAGGAGGCGGGGGCTGGGGGGCTGCAGCCCCCTGGGAGTTTTTTAAACGGCCATATATTCGGGCAAAAAAGCATCTCAAATTCGGGCAAAGCATGTCATATTCGGGCAAATCCATGTCATATTCGGGCAAATCCATGTCATATTCGAGCAAACTCAAGTCAGATTCGGGCAAAATTAATCAGATCCGGGCAAACTCAAGTCAGATTCGGGCAAAGTCATGGCATATTTCGGACTTAACCATCATTTTTTTTGTTTGCTTGTCAGGTGAAATTGGGAAGGCTAATTATTATTCGGGCAAAAGACCTCAGCCGCCCCCCACCCCCCCCCCCCCCCCTGAGAAAAATGTTCCCCTACATCCATGACTATGAGAAAATAAAATGAATTTAAACAATTTGACAATCGGATGATGATAATTATGTTGTTGTTTTTTTTTCATCCTTAAATCAATATACAAAAAAAGACTTCCATATACCAATGTTTTCCGATAAGATAATTATTGCCCGAAGAAACTTGCTGTGACCATTAAATAAGTACAGTTTCTGAGAATTTACGGGAATATATCTGAGAATAACCAAAAGAGATCACCTTCTTTCTATGCCTATAGAAGATCATTCCACGTTTTCTCGCCGAAAACAGTCACGATCACGTGTTAAAATAATGTAATCAGGGAACAATTTAATTATTCGAAAATTTGAAATGGGTTTGAAATCCTAGCTGTGTCCCGGAATTAATGAAAATCAGTGTCACAAATTCCGGGCTAAATCGTGTTTTTTTTTTTTCAGGCAGCTCAGTGATGAAACCTGTTTTTGCTGTTGTTGCTTGTCAGGTTAAATCGGAAGGGATGATAATTATTCATGAAAATGTTAGGACATAAGCCCCGGTAAAAAATGTGCAAGTTCACATTACTTCTGCATTACCTTTTGTCCTCGATATTTCTCTCAACGCTCAAGGAATGGTTAATTACTTGTATAAGAAATGAATGGATGGTGATTACATCAGAAACTTTTTTTCCCCAATAATATTCGAATAAGGTTTAGATTTCCTGCTTCACTTTCCTGATCGGCAACAAATTATTGTATACATTTCTTTGGTATAAGTACTCGAAATACGAGAAACGCTCTGACGTTTTCATTTGTCTAATCAGAACCTTGCACGCCCATCTGTCCTGGGAACATGATAGTCTTCGTGAAGTCGGGAGAAACGACTGCGACCACCAGTTGGGAGTACCCGGAGAAGTTCTTCAACGAAACCGCCTTCTATCCCCGCAGCTCGAACCCACACATGGACACGGTATTCGGCGCCGGCTCGTACAATGTCCACGTGTACTTGACCGACTACCCATCCTTCTCGTGCAACTTCGCCATCATAGTCACTGGGTGATGTGATGTGATGGTAAACTTATGGTGATGAGATAATAATAAACAAATATACCATGCACTGAGAGCCTCTAGTTGAAATTATGGATTCTGAGGTGACAGGAAAAGCACTATGTTCTGAGGGTCGTAGACCCGAAGAACATAGTGCTTTTCCTGTCACCGAGGAATCCATAATTTCACTAGTGGCTCGAAATAGTGCATGATATATTTGTTTTATATCCTTCGCATAATCATAATCATCGCAAAAATAAATGATTTCAATTAAATTAAAGAAAAATATAAAGAAAAACAAAACATTGATCATGGAACCATCACTGCACTGACTATTTTCTGTTTGTGACACTGACCCCCTTTGCGCAATAGTCCTAGCGCAGAGCGCGTATTGCGCTATCTTTCCATTCATGGTTACGCGCCTTAACAAATGCGCACCCAAATGCAAAACGCGCGCATCAAAGTGGATAATTAACCTGCTTTACATACTACACACGTGTAATTGTATGGAGAAAATTGTTATTCGTACATTACACATAGAGCTAGTGCAGTGCACACCGCGGCCAATTGTTAAATGACGAATTAGTGTCACGACCACAGAAGGACAACGATGCACAATGTGCACCATTGTCGGAAGTTTTTAATTCGAATACCGCTACGTTATACAGAAATGCATCTCTAGAATATTCTTTGGAACTTATTGATATTCACGGGTGAAAATATGCTGTATTTCTTTTTAAATAACTCTTTGAGAAATCACGTCGAGCATCTTTCGCAAGCTAAAACAAGACCTCCAGTCGCAGGGAAGTTTTATAACACGCATCTCTATGGGCTCAAGATGATCACCTGGTGTCTATGACGTCATTCATGGAATAGCATTTACTATTCCATGAATGACGTCACGCATAGCACATTTTTCTCCATGGGCATTACTATGTTTGGTCACATGACGCTATGTAGACCAATCACTGAACAGGATTTCATTCATGTAGGATATAATACTAATTATAATAATAATAATAATAATAATAATAATAATAATAATATTTCCTTTGCATATCCAGTGTATCCTCCTCTGCCTGTTACAGTCAAACATGCCCCCATGCCCTCTCTTACCACGTCCATAAACCATATATTTGTTTTCCTACTTTCCTTACACCTGATAACCTACACGAGCCCGCCGCCCCCCCCCCCCCCCCCCCCTCCCCCAATAATTTGACAAAAACACTACAAAACATAAGGGGAAATTGGTGAAAAAATACAGAAATACATGTGGTGTGCTCCTCAATGGTTTGTTTGCCCCCAAATCAGTCCGACCACACTAGTATACGTATACCCTGTCTCCTAAGCTGAGTGGGACATTTGCCCCAGACACCATCCGTCTGTGGATCGAACTCCCTGTTCCGGGACACCATCGGTTTTGCAACATCAACTGCGCAAACCGACATATTTAAAGACAAACCGAAACAATGGATGTCATCTCTTGGAACTAGTTTATGAATAGTAACTTTTCTTAGTCATCATCAGTGCCAGTGTGCCACACTTATCATCCGACATCTTCGAAGTCAAACTGAAAGATTCCATCGATCTTTTGGAACTGTAGTTTATAAATCGTGACTGTTTTTAGTCCTCATTAGTGCCACATCATCCGACATATTCGAAGACAAACTGAAAAATGATATCGGTCTTTAGGAACTAATAATTTTTGAATCGTAACTGTTTTCAGTCCTCATCAGTGCCTCACTCATCATCCGACACATATTCGAACACAAACTGAAAGATGATGTGTTGTTTATATTTTGTTGTTTGCCAACATGCAAGTTAAACTGCAGGGCGCCTTTGTAAAGCAGTTTTGCATAACTGAACGGGCCTACCCTGCAGTATAAAATAAATAAAACAAATAAATAAATAAATACATGATATTGGTCTTTAGGAACTAGTTTATGAATCGTAACTGTTTTCAGTCCTCATCAGTGCCTCACTCATCATCCGACATAATTATATTCGAAGTCAAACTGAAAGATGTTGTCGATCTTTTGGAACGAGTTTCATAAGAGTTTCATAATATTGACTGTTGTTTAAAAGTTGTTAACATCCTGGACAATTATTATCATGTATTTGTTTATGACCCCCATGACTCCTATTTGTACTGATTTAGATCAAAGTTGTGTGAGTATTAGTATCATGATTATCCAGTCCCAAGATGTTCTGCACAGTATAACTTGTATAACGGGAGTGGAAGAAGAAGATGTACCGGTAGGCTATTTTAAAGGGGTAGTACAGTTTTGGTAAGGCTGAGCTTTAGTAACCAAAACCTGCACAATAACATTACAAACTAATAGTTATAACTCCACCATGCTCGAAAGGTATAGAAAATTACAAACGACTTGGTAAAAAGCCTGCTATCATTCAACAAGAGCCATTAAAACACAAGAGGGCGCTCTCTAAAAAAAAGCATTGGTTTCAATCAACAATTTTTCATACAAAATTATGCATGTTATGTTTTGTTGAAATAATAATTAAATAGAGAGATCTTCAACAACTATTTAAAAACCTCTTTTAAAATTTTTTGAAAAAGTGTAAGCATTTGTTACATTAAAAAAAATATCATCGAATAAATCTGGGCCCCAGATTTATTCCGATCGGATATATTTATTGATATTTCAGCCGTTTCTGAACTGATTTTGAGCAAATAAAGTTTATTCTGTCATTAAAATTGTATGCTCTTTCAAATTTGACACTCAGTTTTTCATTATCTCACAAACAAATTATTTCGTGCAGCGCCCTCTATACCAAAACTGAACTACCCCTTTAAAGGGACAGTTCCTCTTTTACAAAACGTCTGAACAGTATCCAGTTGACGGATGGGGATGAATGTAACACACACACACACAAAATCAGATCGAACAGCCCTGTAATTTTGTTTCTACGAATGCGTCCCTCCATCAAACTACTGTATATATCGGTCCATAAAGGAGTTTAAATGATTTAGCATAATATTACAATTATTCTTGTAAAGGTATTGTGAAGCCGACATTTGTAAAGGTATGTCACGGGAAAAGATCTAAAAAATGAAGAATATCCTCTTTTGCAAGCCAAAATTCAAAAGTTGCGAGGTTATTGTCTTATATGAAAGGAAATGTCATTTAATAGCATGCCTGAAAAAATTAGGGCTTGAAATCTCTTTTTCGTGGAGTTATAGACCTAAAACTTATTAAACTGAGGGACGTCGGTTTAATGGGTACATACGTATTTTCGGCCGGTGAGTAAGTTCGTACACAGATTACACGGAGTGCCAGATCGGTATGCATGACCCCTACGTGACCCGCGCTAGCCACGTGACCCGCGCATAAGTACTAATGTGTGAGTGTTTACTAAGCAAAATACCCAAACATCGCTTAAACTGAGTACATGTAATTATATATTCTTTATTTTTGAGATCTTTTTCCGTGACATACATTAACAAATGTCGGCTTCACAATACCTTTACGAGAATTAGTACTATATTGTTGTAATATTATGCTAAATCAGTTGAACTCCTTTATTGACCGATATATAGTTTAAATGGAGGGACGCATTCGTTTTTCATTCGTAGAATCCAAATTAGAGGGCTGTTCGCTCTGATTTTTTTTTGCGTGTTACATTGATCCCCATCCGTTAAGTGAAAGCTGTTTTGTAAAAGTGGACCTGTCCCTTTAAGCGAGGTTTGGTTATTTTGTTTAGTATTCGCTAATGCCGTTGTAATTTGTGTGTGGGTCACGTAGCTAGCGCGGGTCAAGTAGGGGTCACGCATAGCAATGTGGTACTCCGTGGAATCCGTGTGCGAACTTTCTCACCGGGTGAATACACGTATAATGCACAATTAAACGTTGGACGACGGTTTATTAGTTTTAGGTCTATAACTCCACGAAAAGGAGATTGCAAGCCCTAATTTGTTCAGGCATGCTGTTAAATGACATTTTCTTTCATATAAGGCAATAACCTCGCAACTTTTGACATTTGGCTTGCAAAAGAGGAACTGTCCCTTTAAGGTATTATAGATGATGTGTAGCTATATATTATACAGAATACAATTGTAATTCTTATTCATGTAGGCTGTAGGATATAGGATGTCACAATCATAGAGTAAATATAATATAAAGTATATTAAAGTGATCCGTGTAAAGTGTCAGATATTGCACAAACTGACATGTGAGACTTCAATCCCATATCAATATCATTGTAAAATAGAATTGAAAGATTTGTGAAAGTTTGAAAGAAAATTTTGAAAAAAAAAAAAAATTTGAAAAGAATATTTTATCACCGAATACTGATGGTCTGTTGTAGATTTGTTGCAGTAACAATTATCCGTTTGATCTTGATGATATCCGCACCCGTGTATACAGTATACAGACGGAACGGAATTCATGGAATTTGCGCACGCTAGGCTCAAAGTTCAGTGGGTCGGGAAAATTTCCCACGTGCGCTGGCGCAGGACGTGTTCACCGACGACAATTGTACTTTTTATCAAATCCGTTAGCTAACGCTTTTGAAATAATGATTTTCAATGATAATTATCTACATACTAAAGGGACATTTGAAAAAACCGAACCCTATTTTATTCTTCTCTTACCATAAGCTAAACAACACGGCAGAAAAGAAACGAGGAAGCTCCAAGTATTTTTCGTGGAGTTAGACACTTTACCGGTGTCACTTTAAATACATAGTTTTTAACAAGTATTTTACTAAAAACTTATAGAATAACTGTTGCGTATATTATTCAACTATATCACATTCGTGAATTATCTATAGTAAGCATGTACCAATATATTCATGTACATCAACGTTATTGTACGCGTCTTGTATTTTCATTTTCATTTTAAACCATTGTGGATGTTAAGAATATGAATTTATAATGAAATGAGTAGAAACAAATGTTCTGCGTTTTGAATTTACATTAGACTGATTCATTCTTCTTGATGATTGTACTTTGATTGCATGATTGTGATTTATATTCCAACACAATAATGAAAACTATATCAAAGTTTTGATTTACATGTAGTTGCAATGTTAGAGTCAAATTTCTCAATAGTATCCCAATACTTGGCTTAATGTGCGTAATTCAATTATTATAAATTGATTGTTATATATTAAATTTTCATTTTGGATGAAATTTCACATTGTGGATGATTAATAATACAAATTTATATTGGAATTAGCTTCAAATGTTTTCTTGTTTTGAACTTAGATGTAATTTACGATGATAATCTTCTTCTTGATGATTGTAATTTAGTTAACATTTTGATTACTCCCAAATTCTAAATTATATTGATGTTAATTTGAAATATTGTACGTGTAATATGTAATTATGGTATTGATTGATGACTCAATAATAACAATACATTTTTATTTTTAATTTAGTAAATATGAACTCTTTTATTTAGATTCATTTGATGATGAAAGATTCCTGTTAATGATTGCATTATTTAAGTTGCAAATGTAAATTGGTTTCCATATTCAAATATTCAACTATTCAAGTTCAAACTTTTTAATTATTGTATTGAATAATGTTATGTAAACATTGTCAGTTAATCAATCAATTGTATACATTATTCTCATGTTGTCAGCTGCAGCTGGGCCCCGTTGTAGAAAGAGATACAATCGATTGTAAGTTACGATTGATCGTAAGTCAGAAAATTTACGCGTTTCAACCAATCAGAGTTGCGCATCTAGAACACGTGATCCGACTTACGATTAATTGCAACTTACAATCGATTGTATCTCTTTCTGCAACGGGGCCCTGGTCAGTTAAGGGGAGGAAGGTCTGTGGACTACCGTTAAATGGGTACCGGTAGGAGGTGAAAGCCTTTATGTGAACGATCTTCTTGAGCCCACTGAGCGCTTGGAAGGAATACTCCCCAGGGAGTGGAGATGGTGCACACAATGTGTGCTGGTTTGCATTGTATCCTATGACCGGGGTAATAATAAAAATTGTAAAGCGCTTAGAGATGATTATCAATCGTGATAGGCGCTATATAAATAATAGATATTATTATTATTATTGAGTTAACTTTTTCCACACCCGGGCGACTCGCCCAGGTGCAGCTGACAACGAGATTTACGTGCATGTATAACAATTATTCTGTAACTTACTGCTTTGTTTTGATGTAAAATGTATTTGATGCCGAATAAAATCCTAATACTAATAATTCAGTGTCAACAAACCCAATATCATATTCTTCTAAAACAATCAACTTGCAACAACTGATCTATTAATGGTTACATGTGAGTATGTGACTGTATCCGTTATGAAGTTTTAACAAGCTACTAAAAGTCATTCAAACAAAATGTATTACACCTGACAGCATGACAAGAGAGGTGATATGTACACCTTGGTCCCGTTGCAGAACAAATTGCAATCGATTGTAAAGTTACAATTAATTGCACGTCAGAAAATATGCACATTTGAACCAATCAAATTTGCGCATTTAGTCACATGATTTGACTTGCAATTAACTGCAACTTTACAATCGATTGCAACTCTTTCTGCAACGGGGCCCTTGACGTATATAATTATAATATAGTCTATACTCATAATATATAAATTCTCTCCGTTGTCTGCAACACGTCATGATATATAGCGCATTTATATAAAACATTCTCATGACATTATAGTTGGCCAACCATGAAGATGTTCTAACAATCAAACTGTACAACTGTACAACAGTTCAATCAGATGCAATATGGCGCCTCTCCGGTCGTCTCGAGGAAGAATGTGCCAGTGGCCGCCATATTCTTGTCAGCGTGGAACCCCATGATGGCACAGCCGTTCAGGCCGCAGTCGACGCCGCAACTTCCGGTTTGGTAATCGGCCCAGCTCTCGCACGGGTACGCGGTGAAGCTGCACGACTGGAGTCGAATGCTCTCGGTGAAGAGCCGCGGAGCTCTGGTATGGCTGCATCCCGAGAGGTCGACCCCCGTGCAGCCCGGCTGCCTTCGACCGCCGTTCGGGTAGAAGTCCTGGTGTCCGAGCTATTGATATAAAATCCATTACAAAGCGGAGTGATAAGGAATCACAACAAACATATAATTAATCAATAAATCGATCGATCAATCAATCAATCAATCAATCAATCAATCAATCAATCAATCAATCAACCAATCAACCAATCAATCAATCAATCAATCAATCAATCAATCAATCAATCAATCAATCAATCAATAATTCGATCAATAGTTCGATGATGTTAACTGGTGGTGGAGGGAATATCACGGAATGTGCCTCTCCGAGGGATTTGAAATGCTACTGACCTGCTGACGGAAGATTTTAAGTCCCGAGACGTAGTCGAGTGACGTATTATTATCACGAAATAGCATTTCAAACCCCAGGGGAACATTCCGTGCTTTTCCCGACAACGAAGTTAACATCCGTTATGTTATATGACACAAATAACACATCTTTTCAATTTTAGCCTCTCTGAGCTCGATTAGAAAATCTGGCCTAGGCGCGCGCCCATTTGTGTTTACTACTTGAAGGAGCATTTAGTAAAATATATAATTTTCTTATATTAAAAAAGTGGTAAGTAAAAAATTAGGTCGTGTATATTCCTAAGCAATAACACACTGCTGCTCATGAATATTCATAAGCTATTTTTGTTTAATATGAGAAAATTGCATATGCTGATAAATGCTACTTTAAATAGTAAGCGCTCATTGGCGCCTAGCCTAGACCAGTGTCGCATGCATTACAACGGCACTACAGGGTGTCTAAAAAACAAACAAAACAAAAACAAAAAACGATCGGGAGCCGGTGTGACAGACCGAACCGACTCAATAAGTCAATGAATATATTATTAATCAATCAATCACTCAATCAATATACCTGTAGCATCTGCCCCAGTCCTGTGATATCATTTGAATCTGTATGAATGACGTCAACACAGATAGCGTCGGTTTGGTCCAGTCGACATTGCGGGCCGTTGCGCCGCAACCCCTCTTCGCGGAACAGTGGACCGGCTGGGTCTAGACCTGTCATCATACAAACAATATGGTACGTTTAACAACCACCATGAACGGCCACCACCAGCACCTCCACCACCACCACCACCACCACCACCACCTCCAACATCATCAACAACAACAACAACAACAACAACAGCAACAGCGACAGCGACAGCGACAACACTACCACTATCTCTTTCTCTACTTCGACAACAACAACTAATACTACTACTACTACTTCTACTACTAATACTACTATACTAATGATAATGATAATAATAGTAGTATCACTTAAAGGGTTCTAGTATTGTGTCCAAACCCAATAACATTCATTAGAAATATAGTGGTTCTTCTTACCATGTTGTATCCGAATTACCATAGAAGGATGGAACATGTTTTCGTTTTTCAAATTTGCCTTTAGTAAAAAGAGATATTTACGATTGAAGTGTTCAGATTTTGAACTATTCACTGGATTGTCATAACCGTGCACAAAGTCAGTACAATGAGTTACTAGATCCCTTTAAACACCAACAGTATACCTACTAGAAAACAAAACGAAGGTATATAGACATTATTTACCGCTAATTCTACCGATCCCGGGCTGGAACTCGCCGGCGTAACCGACGGCATGGGCCCCGAGGCTCATGCCGACCATGTGCACGTCTCGGTAGTACATGCCGGTCTCCAGGTTGAGGAAGCGAAGCAGGAGCCCGATCTCCCGCCCGACCACGCGGGTGTTCTGGTGAGCGATGCCGTACCGCACAAAGGCAGCCCCTCGCTCCCAGTCAACGATGATCACGTTAACATCTTCCTAAACACAAACATATTAAACATAAACACACACACAAAAAATGCAAAATGCAAAAACAGAAGAACTCATTTGACGAAAGAGACAGTTGTTTAAAGTGATAGTTGAGTTTTGGTCAAACTGAATTTTAGTAACCAAAACCTGCACCATTACATTACAAAATAATAATTTAGTTATAACTCCGGTTACAGTCCGTTATTCCGAAGGTTCGTTATTCCGAAGGTTCAGTTATTCCGAAGGTTCGTTATTCCGAAGGTTCGTTATTCCGAAGGTTCGTTATTCCGAAGGTTCGTTATTCCGAAGGTTCGTTATTCCGAAGGTTCATTAGTCCGAAAATAAAATAGGGTTCGTTAATCCGGAAATTAAATCGGGTTTGTTATAATACTATAATTTGTGTTTTGTTTATTTAATTTACAGCCTGCATTAAGCATACCCCTCCCCCTTTCCCTCCCTTGGCCAGACCAATCAAACATTTAAGTTTATATGAAATTATAGCATTATAATAAACCCAAATTCATTTTCGGATTAACGAACCCGATTTCATATTAGGAATAGCGAACCTTCGGAATAACGAACCTTCGGAATAACGAACCTTCGGAATAACGAACCCGATTTCATTTTAGGAATAGCGAAACTTCGGAATAACGAACCTTCGGAATAACGAACCTTCGGAATAACGAACCTTCGGAATAATGCAGCAAATGTTCGGCTGGATTAACGAACCCTATTTCATTTTCGGATTAACGAACACTCAGGTATAGGAAATTTGCGTGTTCGGAATAACGAACCTTCGGAATAACGAACCTTCGGAATAACGAACCGCACCCATAACTCCATCATGCTCGAAAGGAATACAAATTACAAACGATTAAGTAAAAAGTCTCATGTATCATGAAAAAAGAGATGTTAAATCTCAAGAGGGCGCTCTCTAAATACTCATTGGTTTCAACAATTTAAAATCAAATATTATGCATGTGATGTTTAGTTGAAATAGTGATTAGATAGAGAGATAATCAACAACTATTTAAAAACCTCTTTTGTACATTTTTGAAAAGAGGAATATTTTTAACGGCTGATTCAAAATTATTTAATATTTGTGGGGCCCCACAATTATTACAAATGGTTATGTTTATGGATATTTCAGCCGTTTCTGAACCGATTTTGATAAAATAAAGTTTATTCTGTCATTTATCTCACAAAAAACAATATTTTGTGTAGCGCCCTCTATACCAAAACTCAACTATCCCTTTAAATATAGGTCCCACAGGATAAATCAAGTGACAGTACAAGTATACAAAGGGATTAGTGTGGGTGAAGATTCTAGAAAGTGGAACCTATATGTCGCTTTCTATATCAATATTCCCAAAAGAAGGTATATAGAGAGAGGAAGAAATCCAGCAGATGTTTATTGTATCCCTGTCTATACTCCCATCACTGTTTTACTTACATATTAAAGATTCCTTTGTGGACAATCGGAGTTGGTAACAATAAAGCATTCAACTTAGGGTCATAACATGTCAGAACGAAAAATAATTATCAAGGTCAAACCTGGTCAAAGGAAAGACAAACGACTACACGCATAAACGAAGACTTGCAAGCTTACCACTTCTAGAAAAGCATTTTTTCTGTCTAGTTCACCCCCGTTGAAGCCCGAGGAAAAATATCCATGCACCGACAACTTCGTCTTCCTCTTCGGATCGAAGTTCGACGCACGGAGACCGTCGACGTCGCCTGCTACGAGTTCCTATAACGTATAAACGGCGATTAGTGACACAGATTATGCCAAAATGGCGTACAGAAGGTGCTGTTTTATGCTATTATACCGTTTATAAAATCATCAACATTACTGACACCGTAAACTTTAGAAACAGACATAACACAAACCTTGTATATCGACACACGTGATGTTTATCCAATGGCAACTCGGTCACCACCACCATCATCATCATCATCATCATCATCATCATCATCATCATCATCATCATCATCAACATCAACATCAACATCAACATCAACATCATCAACATCATCATTATACTCACTATCATAATCATCATCATCATCACCACCATTATCATTATCGTCATCATCATCATCACCATTATCATCATCAACATCATCATTATACTCACTATCATAATCATCATCATCATCACCACCATTATCATTATCGTCATCATCATCATCATCATCATCATCATCATCATCATCACCACCATTATCATTATCATCATCATCATCATCATCATCATCATCATCATCATCATCATCATCATCATCATCATCATCATCTACCGCAGCAGCAGGATCATCATCTCCATTACCACCACCAACGTCATCGTCATCACCATCATCACAGTCACCATCATCATCATCGACGTAATGATCATCATCATCATCATTATTATAACAATGTTGTGATGATGGAATGCACCACCCTTCATACAGTATATAATACCTGTCCCGCGTTCATGTTGATGCGAGTGTAGAGGAAGAACCGGGTGTTGATGTACTGCGGTGATTTAGGCGGGAAACCGACCTCGTGACACGTGACGTCATCGAAACAACCGACATCGTCGAAGCACACCTCTTCGGCTTCAGCTACCGATTTATTGATATCATATTAAATAATATTCAAACATAATAAGGAATCTGACCTGAAATATATCATGTAAATACAAAAGGAGCAAATAACATAAATATAGGCTTCCCCGGCATTCGTGCCGTTTTGTTCATAACTGAAGCCCTTTTCAATGCCTGCGATGGTAACGAAAAATATTATAAACCTGACAGTAGAAATACACTTCGAGATATGTGTGAGGGATCACCGAAGAGATGCAGTTGTTTTTCGGGGAAGCCCTATTCTATTTTGCTCATTTTCATTTAAATATAATTAACATAAACATTATCAAACCATTAACAAGTTACTTGTCTGTTTCAAAATGAAAACTAGTATGTAGGACACGCCATGTAAGATATTACATTTTTATTAAAAGTTATTTTATCGTTCAAAGACATTTTTAGTGAAGGTTTATACTGATACGCCTCCACAGACTGCAAGGTGTGTGGTAAAACGTTCAAACGTAAAATGGAACAATGTCAACTGTTTTCATTACACATTAAATAATAATAATAATAATGGACATTTATATAGCGCAAATTGCAAAATAGCCTCTAAGCGCTGAACAATATAATTACATACAAATTATCAAATGAAATTTCAAGTTACATATAAAACATACATAAACAAACAGTGATTAACTATTACAAAAATGCTAACTTAAACAAATGAGTTTTTAACCTAGATTTAAAAGTATCTACATTTGGGGAAGTACGGATATTAAGGGGAAGATTGTTCCATAGAAATGAAGCAGCATAGGAAAAGGATCTTTCACCATAATATTTTGAGTTAATTCGTTGTGTGAATTCCAGGAGAGATTGTGTAGATGATCGGAGTGTTCGAGTGGGAGTGTAGTGGTGAATTAAATATATTAAATAGGTAGGAGCAAGACCATGATAGGCTTTAAAAGTAGTAAGAAGAATTTTGTAAATAATACGAAAATGTATTGGAAGCCAGTGAAGATTGTGTAATATTGGTGTAATGTGATGAGAGCGGGATACACAAGAAACAAGGCGAGCAGCAGTATTTTGTACGCGTTGCAATGATGAGTGTTGTAAATAAAAACAATGTTTACTGAGGAAACTACTTAAAATAAGTTCAGAGAATAATCTAGTGAATATCTATAATATTATATTTTACGTTTTAGTTTGATATTCATCAGTAGGACTATATACAGGTCTATAAAGTATAAACATGCACAATAATATACTGTAGGAATGTCCTGCAGCCGCTTTGCAAAATGTATAAACGTTGTTGCCATGTGCAAAAACTGATAAAGGGCTTATACAATGGGGATTCTGTGATCTGATCTGTTCACTGAGTGATTTGTGAAAATGCCATGGTAAATTCATATTATATATGAACGAGTTATGAGCGAGATCTGAAAGTCTCTAGTGGAGAATTTCAACTGTTTACAAAGTTAAGTTCATTTTCGCTCATTACTGGGACATACGATATTCAATTACCGTGGAATGTTCACACATCACTCAGTGGACATATAGTTCAAGTTTAAGTCATTCCCGTGCCAATGTTGGCATATAAGGCGGCACCTATCTCCGATTCATTTGCCCTAGGTCACACGTCTATTAAATGTAGCGAAAGCTACAGATTGAAGGGGCCAGTCCTCTGGTAACTCGTGTGATTAACTTTTCCTTCTCCATTCTATAAATGCCGAGCGTCTGGCTAGAAGACAGAAGGTACCATTTTAAAAGTCTCTGGTATGACCCGGTCTGGGTTCGAACCCGGGACCTCCCGTGCATGCTGAGGCGGACCGCTAACCGCTAAGCCATGCTCGGTTTTCTCAGTGGACATATCAATGACAAACATTTAATTTGTATCACCCTTCATCAGTTTTTGCAATCTATGTAAACAAAGTTACTAGATCCTTTTAAACAATCAAATGATTTGACGATATTGGAGTGGAATGATATACTAAACAATTGTGACTTGACGATTACTAATGTTCCTTTTAGTTTGTATTGTCTGAAATCAATGAAATGCATTTTGCATCGATTTTCACAATAAAAGGGTCATATTAATCGTAATAATGAGTAGTTTCATTGTTGTATTGACACTCATTATTATCGCATTATTAATTAAACAATACAAACAAGTATTTCAATTATATATAGAAATAAAAACAATTGTATTAAACAAATATCACCAACCTTTCGAGGTGACCCCAAATAAGAAAAGGAGAAGCAACAGGTGACGAAACATGGTACGCTGCAATACGAAAACAAATTACAACATCGCCGACAAACGAGCAGCTATTGTTTCAAGCAGATGGTTTGAAATAACGTGTCTCCTGTTTTTTTTATGATGAACTGGTTTCTAGTTTCTATAAGGTGATTGACTCGACGGAATACCTTATCGGTATATACACAGCTGGTAATATTCCCAACCTGACTGGCCGCGTTTTCAATCTATTAAAGCTAAATACATGTAGCAGCATAATTATAATGGGACAGTTACGAAAAGCCGCATCTATATTGGCCAAACTAAATATCGAAAATCCAAACCTTAATATCGTTAACCTGTTCCCTACGAGTTTCTAAAAATCTCCATAGACTTTGTACACAAACCATTCGGTTCCCGTAGTCAAAGGGGTAATTGCACTGATATAACATGAAATGTCCATGCGCGCCGCAGCTGAGATTCTGCCTAAATGTCATAGTCTTGTTCGCCCGTCTCCGCCGGGTTGAGTACCTGTGGCTACACGCTCGACCAGTTCGCATGCCGTGTGGCTGCATAGCTTTTGCACGCAGTGTACATGACTGTGCGGTTGAATTAAATCGGTTGATAGTCCGGTTTTTTTAACGGTCTACAACGTGAGTGCAGTCATTGCAGTGAATTAGCAAATCAAATACCACTTTGTATGTCCGCTCATTACTCAGTCATGACATTATTTTACTGTGGAATTTTCACATTTCATTCAGTGAATCAACATACCAGATCACAAAAATACACATTTTATCAACTATTTGGCAGTTTTTGCACAGTTTTTGTCATGATAACAAAGTATGATTATAGTCCCTTTAATCGTTATCTGCAAATTAAGCTTTGCATTTCGAGGCTATCCTTATGTACGTCGTATCACAACCGTTGCGATCCATCTGTCGGTTTTCACACATATTTAATGCAATGTATGTTTGTGTATAGCAAACAGTGAAATCTGCAAAACTACCATACCCGCATGTTATCTGGAATAAGTAATGAATATAATTGAGTTATTTCATGCAAACAAAAAGGCGGACAAACTAAACTGATAGAGAAAAGGTTCATAATACCGGTTTTCTTCTGACACGTACGTGCAATATGTGTGCCCAAAATCAAACGGATTAATAAACAAAAACGTAAAATACACTAAATTGTGTTAATATAGTCTGTATAGTCTGTAATGTAAATAAGAATAAACATGATTTTTTTTTTTTCTTGTTAATGCTTAATCAGATTAGTGAGTCGTTGATCTAGTTTGCTTAGAAAATGTAATGATATTCAATGATATTTTGGTATTTTATTATTCAAAGATATGTTCTTTTATCATTTTGGGCAATTTCAGCGATGGCAATAATGAATACTGCTGTCTTTACTTCTTTTTGAGAGAAACGGTAAGGCATAGATACTTTCTAAGATCTTTTCTTTTCTTATAACCATTTTTCAGTATGTAAATGTCGATCGATCTTAATTGTTATAACGAACTTCCGAAACTTACTTATCACAAATAATCATTAATTTTGTGTTAATTTACAAACTTTAAATAGCAGAATTGATACCAATGCTTCCAAAGAAGAAAACTTCCGGTATCATATAGACAGATATATTAATCATCTGTCTTTATCATGTTTATTCTATACGTAAAAAAGAATGGCGACTTACTATTTGCATTTTCTTGACGTAAGTTAGATGGATTATTCATTATTGTTCAAAGTTTGTTTAAAGGGGTAGTTTGGTTTTGGTAAGGCTTAACTTTAGTAGCCAAAACCTGCACAGTAACATTATAAACTAATAGTTATAACTCCACCATGCTCGAAAGGTATACAAAATTACAAACGACCAAGTAAAACGCCATTCAAAAAGAGCCATTAAAACACAAGAGGGCGCTTTTTTAAAAGGCATTGGTTTCAACCATTTTCAACCAAAATTATGCATGTGATGTTTTGTTGATATAATGATTAAATAGCGAGATCATCAACAACCATTTAAAAAACGCTTTTAAAATTTTTTGAAAAAGTGCAAGCATTTTTTTAATTTTTTCAAAAAATCATCTAATTATTTGGGCCCCAAATAATTATAAGATCAGATATATTTATTGATATTTCAGCCGTTTCTGGGTCGATTTTGACCAAATAAAGTTTATTCTGCCATTAAAACTGCATGTTCTCTCAAATTCGACACTCAGTTTTTCATTACCTCACAAAAAAATTGCGATGTGCAGCGCCCTCTCTACCAAAACTAAACTTCCCCTTTAAACGATCATTATCTCTTCGAAGTTCAAGGTACCACATCCACACACGGTTCGATTCGTTGTAATTGTTATACAAATAATTGAATGGGTTTTACCGACTTAATATACAAACTGACGTATCTTCAGAATGGACTGGAAGTAACCTCATAATTAAATCTCTATATAATAAGGTGGCAGAGAAATCTTCGCTCAATATCAAATTTGGTCAAAATTGTGTTTTTGTATTTTGGGACAGTTACAATATTTCGTGTATAAAGATGAAAGTCACCGCTTTGCTCGTGTTCTTGGCGGTCTTGGTGACTTGCTTTGGTAAGATATAGCTAGATTAAAATTGTCTCAAAATCAGGTCTGACGTGATAGTGTTTGGCCTTACAGTCGTAATGACCCTATACATCTACGACTTCTATATCAAGGCTGTTGGCGAGTTACAAAGCCCAAACCAATCTGTGATCTGTCAACATTTTCAATATAAATTTGAATCATGGATGTCTTGAACCAAATTAAACCTCCTTGCTTGAACAGGCATATTATAATCGTAATGCAACGGTTATTTTTTCAGTATACTTTCTCGGTTTTCTATACCATAAGATTCTGATAATTTCGTTTTGAACATTACATCTTGTTTTTTATGCGAAATTATAGTTCAAGCGCTGGGAGCCGAGATATGCTACGGAGATCTGGGCTGCTTTGACGATTCCAACTCCTGCCACTCGCTGCGCTTTCCCCCGGCCCAGCCGGCGGAGATCAACACTCGGTTCTACCTCTACACGAGGCTCAACGTCGCAACCGATGACTACCAACTTCTCAACCGCTCGGACGGCGGGAACATCCGGGACTCTCTATTCGATGCTCGTCTGCCAACGAAGTTCGTCATCCATGGCTACACCGACACGATTTTCTCGCCCTACTTTTTGCAGATTAAGGACTCCTTTCTTGAAATGGTAATTCTACTAATTATGTGTTTATATTCAGCAATTTTTTTTCTTGAGTTAGGATCAAATTGCATTTGTGCTTATTGTAAATTATTTGATATTTCGAATACGTTTTCAAGAGATCAAGTAACATTCTCCAAATCCTCAATACTTACTTGGAACTATAGTGGTTCCCCCTTTACATTGTTGTATTCGTATTAAAGGGACTTAGAAGCAGCCATGGGGACAGGTTGGTTTTCAAATTTATACCTTTCGTTAAAAACATTATTTACAATTGAAGTGTTTGGATTTTGTATTTATCCACAGGAATGTTAAATATCATGCACAAAGTCAGTGCAATGAGTTTGGGAATGATCACTTTGCATTTTCGTTCATTTACTCGGCCATAAATTATATAACACCCATTTAACGTGAATTAGTCAGGCATTACTCAGTGGACATCAATTATAAGATCACAAACAATACACATTTGTATCAAACCATTCATCACTTTTTTGCACATTTCAACAAAGTTACTATACCTCGCACAAAAAAGTTCCGCAATCGAGGTTTTGCACATTAATAACTTTTTTTATTACGCTATTACCATTCATAAAATTTGGTATCATTGGAAAAGCGTGAATCCTCCTCTTTACATTGATGTAAACATTTGCTATGAATATTTTTATCATGGAATGTGCATTGCATCCAAATGTATGGCAAAGTAAAAAAGTGAAATGTTTGCAAAAATGCACTGATTTTTGTCAACAAAGTGCCTTCCTTGGCTTGAATGGGGGTGAGTTGGTAATGCATTTCAAGGCCACGTTTTTAATCTTCAAACAAAAGGAAGGCACACTGTTTGACAAAATCAGTGCATTTTGCAACATTTTCATTTTTTTACTTTGCCCTACATTCGGATGTAATGCACATTCCATGATAAAAATATCCATAGCAAATGTTATATCAATGTTAAGAGGAGGATTTCACGCTTTTACAATGATACCAAATTTATGAATGGTAATAACGTACTAGGCATTCAAGCCACATTTTAATCTTCAAACAAAAGGAACGCCCTTTGTTTGACAGAAATCAGTGCATTTTGGCAACATTTCATTTTTGACTTTTGCCCTACATTTGGATGCAATGGCACATTCCATGGATGAAAATACTCATATCAAATGTTATATCAATGTAAAGGGGAGAATTCACGCTTTCCAATGATACCAAAATATATCAATGGTAATAAACCTAATAGAAAAAGTTTATTAATGCGCAAAACCTCGATTGCGGAAACTTTTTGTGCGGAGTATAGATCCCTTTAGATACATTTTATCGTCATTTTTTTTTTCAACCCGTGGAACAGCGTTATAAAGAAGGGGCTCTGCTCAAAGTAAAAACAAATAAAATCCTCTTATTAAAAACAAGGTGATTTTTGCTGATCCAAGCTCTTTATAATATTTTTGCTTGTTTTATACCTCGAGCTTGTTTATAACAATTAGACCGATACAATCA
>JBAMJV010002118.1:0-47500 GCA_037951105.1 Echinarachnius parma
TACCAAAATATATTTATCTGTAACTTTCCAAACACTGCTATGACGCAATGACACTTGAAAATACTAAAGTTTAGACAATTTTGTGTTCAGTTCGTAAGAGGCTGTAACTGACCTTGATGATCGATCGTTTGATCGGATCGGCAAAATTTTATCGATCTTCGAAATCGGATCGATGATCGGGATCGGATGATCGGCTAAAAAAAATTTTTTTAAAAAAATCGTGTTTTTTTTTCTTTGGAAAATGATCCCCATAAAACACATTTTGGGAATATAAATGAATACCAAAGCAACATATATCCATATTAATAAGCCCAAGGTAATCTTGTACGGGTATGCTTTCATTTCAAACTGATTACCTCTTCTTTTACAAAATTACTCACGCCGATTCTGAGCTTAGTCCCATGTGATTAATTTGGCGTAACCTTTCAGAAACACATGGGACTAAGCTCAAAATCGGCGCGAATAATTTTGTAAAAGGAGAGGTAATCAGTTTTAAATGAAAGCATACCCATACAAGATTACCTTGGGCTTATTCATATGGATATATGTTGCTTTGGTATTCATTTATATTCCAAAAATATGTTTTTTGGGATCATTTTCCAAAGAAAAAAAAACGGATTATTTTTTTATTTTATTTTTATTTTTTTTTTTTGCCGATCCGATCTTCCGATTTTTTCTGCATGATCGGAAATCGGCAAAAACGGTCCGATCATGTATGATCGGATCGTGATCGGCATGCCGATCCGATGCCGATCGGTTACAGCACTAGCTAAAAGCCCTGCTTTTTTTTTCATAGAGAACTACTTTTTCAAAACGACATGAGAACAAAATACACTGACATTTTCCTGCAAACAGCAGTTTCAAGTTACATACACTGCAAATCACTACTAAATACAAATATGTTTCCTAGGAATGCATCTAAAAGAAACTTAAAGGGGACCACCAGGAAAAGAACAACACACAATTATAAGTTTTGTTACCCTTTTATGATATCTAATAGATACCCAGCATTTTGCAAAGGGTTATGTAATTCATAAACAATGCAATTCATTACCACAACTTACGGAACCACTACTATTTCCTCGCCAAACATTTGCGAATGCGCCAATTTTATTCACCCGTACGTTTGGAGACAATAGAATTCCGGACGATTCGTTCACTCTGGACAAAGGTAGTATTCGTACATGCAGACCCATTTACACATGTGGTAGTATGGTGATGCTTTTCCAATTATGTTTTTTTTCTTCTGGAAACATATTTTTCTGAACTTGTTGATGTAATGGACTACTAAAGATGTTACCTGTCATTTAAAAGAATATTATTTTTGGGTGGTGGTACCCTTTAATCATCATTAAGCATTATTATAAAACGGCTCTGGTAAATTCAGTAACGTGATTGGTTAAATCCAGTCACGTGACTATTCATTAAATTTCAACAAACAAGAAAAAACGCAACACACATGTGTTGTCACTTTTTGTTGCGCGATATACGTGCCTTCGCAGTTGTTGCGATTGCAAGATCACGTGACAAAATGACCTAGCAGCCGACGCTTTGTGTATAATGTTAATGGACCCTTTACTTCCTGGCATGACACCCGAAACTAAATGAAGATATTTATTCATGAATATCAACTCTATAACACTGTCATTGCCTAACATATATCGAGAACAACATACATTTTCAGATTATTCAAGAAATACGATCGTTTGTTTAAAATTCAAGGATACAACTCGAGTTTGATTGACAAAAATGACTCTCCTTTCTTCTTGCATGCATGCCTGCCGCGCTGTACATTGCACGCAAACGTATGTAATTGGGCCCTTTGGTTTCGTGTTTCGTATAACTGCAGAACGAAATCAAGAACCCGATCAAACCCACATTTAACTACTAAGTATTCATTTCTGACAAACTTGATATGATTTCCCCCTAGTATGGAATATCTAAAATACATTTCAATGCTTTTCCATACAAAGACAAGTCTTACCCTTCATTTGAGACTGTGTTTGTTGGCTTGTTGCAGTTTCCCGAGCGAAACATAGCACGGCCCGGGTGCGGCCCGGGTACATGTACGCACAATGCAGACAGAACTGCATGCAGCTTGATTGCATGCAATGCAGTGCGCCGCGAGTCGTGTGATTATAAGTGGCATTCGAGTTTCGAAATATGTTCATTAAAATTCAGTTTGTTGCATTACAATGTGACAGAAATGATCGAATTTGTTGGAAATGTTAGACAGATGTTGTTCTCTTTGCATAATTAGCACTGAAAGTGTCAGGAAATTAATATTCACGAATAAATATCTTCATTTAGTTTCGGGTGTCATGCCAGGAAGTGAAGGGTCCATTGACATTATACACAAAGCGTCGGCTGCTAGGTCGTTTGGCGAACTGGCCGTACTAGAATTTTGTCACGTGATCTTGCAATCGCAACAAGTGCGAAGGCACGTATTTGCACGGCTGTGACGTCACAATGCTTGTTTACATGGTTCTACGAAGTCGAACTTGCGAAAGTGAAGGAGGAAAATGCTTCATTTTGTAAATAATCTGTTCTGTAGTAAATCAATCTTAGCGGATTTGTAAATTATATGGTATGTGGTTTGATATTGGGAAGTTTTGGAATGGAAATGCATACAATTCTTTGATAATTCTCACTTTTAACGTGAACATTTTCGGATTTTTGGCGACTGCATTTGATCTGCTGAGCTGCAGAGTCAAATTCAGTGAAGCGAGTGTACTCTAGTGATGTTTAATTTGGTAAATTCCTCATAAATTCACACTCTAGAGAGTAGATGGACTGGGTTACTAATTGTAGCGAGTCTTTTTTCAATAATCTAGCAAAATGAAACAATCCGTGGTTGAGCCTGTTTTATAAAACAAATAATATACTCCGCAAAAAAAGAAACTGGACACTTGTTTAAGTTGAAATATTTCATATTAATGTACGATAAAGTGTACATGATCATATATCAAATTAAAGGGAATTTAGTCCTTTACATGCAGGGAATAACTAAAAAGTGTAATCGTTCATGCATGAAATACCATGGTCAATTAACACTAGCAAGGTCTGTTTTCAAAAATAGCAAAACAATGGAGGACCACCCCATTCGACTGAAGTGATAGTAAGCGTTTCACTTAAAACAAGATGAGCGGGGCAAGTAAATTATGACATTATTCAACTTTATTGTTATGAACAAACTCTGGAAATACAAATTTGTCAATAAAACAGGGCCAGGTTATGAGAGCACTATCATACTGGTCTGTATTAAAGGCATGAAGCTTGTCTATTTCATGTGTCCCCTGCAATTTTAACCATATTTACCTAGAGAAATGTAATGTTAAAAACTGCCCAACTGTTTGACCAAGGGTGACTTCAGCTTTTGAAGATCTTTGGACTACGGTATAATTCTTGAGAAGAATTTATACCATTTTCATGCTGAAATAAGGGCACAAACTGTGGTTTTGACTAATAAAGCTTTGCCATGGAATTCCCCATTTTGTTACTTTTGGATGAAAATAACACCTATAACGTTCACAATTTGTCTTCATTTATACTTTTTATTGAGATGAAGATAGAAAAGATCACATTTGTACTGAAAAATTATGCCATCTCATGAATATAGCGTTTTACATTATGCTTATCAACATTTATATGGTTGAGTGGATGTTCCATTTTTGCTATTTTTGAAAACAGACCTTGGTGTGGTTAATTGACCGTGACAAGTCATGCATAAATGATTTCATCTGGATTTCATGCGAATATTGAAGAGGATAATTTTATCTTTAATTTGATATACAATATCATATATTTTATCGTTAATGAATACGAAATATTTGGTCTCATACAAGTGTCCAGTTTCTTTTTTTGCGGAGTATACTACGGTCTTGTTATCGTGCGACATGTAAATGCATCGACTCTCGGCTATTTAGCTGTGCGCATGCGCACTCGGCTTCGCCTCATGCACAACGTACAGCTAACATAGCCTCGAGTGCAATGCATTTACACAACACACTCTAGACCGTGTATTATTTGTATAATAGCTATGATGTTAATCCTTACACGACCTTAAGAAGTGTTAATTACCAATAATATAACAGTGAAACGTATGTTTTATGTTCAAATATGATTATAATCAAGTTATAAAAAGACTAAATAATATCACGAAAGCAGCCAATGATTTTTTCTTTCATTAGTGTTAATCAAAATTTCCCTACTCCACAATCTAAACTTTTCATAGGACTTACATAACAAAAAAGTAGAATTTTAAATGCATGAAATATGCCAATATACTGTATAATATTTATCCTACTCAGCTATCAATATTTCTCACAGGACTTAAATAACAAAATGGTAGAATTTTAAATGCATGAAATATGCCAATATGATATTTACCCTACTCAACTATCACAATTTTCATAGGTCTTACATAACAAAAAAGTAGAACTATAAATTTATGAAATATTCCAATATAATAAAGGTTCATACAGACAAAACAAGCATTAAACGTTATCAAGATTGGAAACTTTGAGATTAATCAGGAGAAATAATGTTTGGTGATGTATACCTATACAATCACGTAGCTTTGGTTGACATGTATCATATAATTGTCTTAATTTGCTATAATGGACACAGGCGTCATGATGGCAACGCGGCTCATATGACTAACGATGACTGTCAAGATTGTGATATTAATTCATTATTGCTGACGGGTAGACGGTATAGGTGAAGTTGTATGGAGGGCGAGGAAATCAGGGAAGTATGCCCACATGATAATTCGAACTACTAAACTAGTTTAATTGGAAGTATGAAAAAGGACTTATAGCAAAATAAGTGATAATCTCTGAATATTTCATAAAATCGCTTGTAAATTTTGATATAAAAATCAATCGACATTAATGAAGCCAGTATGAGCCTCCAGAACCACGGCGCATCTAATACGCTTAAAGTCATTGTTATTTTGCGCACACAATCACAAAGACGCAAAACTGAGTGCGCACCAACGCGCTGGCAGTTGCGCACATACGCGATGAATGCGTGCTAGCGCTCCCACGGATGTGCTTATTGGCTGTCTTGGCGTTCTTCTTCCCAGGGTGTTAGTTTTTACCAGTAATGTCAATCACGTGACTAGAACGTGTGCGCCATAGAGTACTGCACAAATTTGATCGCGTGTGCATTTTGCTTAAACACATGATCTATGGGACGAACGCGTAACGAACTTTTAGTGTTAATTTTTTGCTAACAGCCCGGTCACATGATTGCGCGGGGATTGCGCGTGTTGTCCAAAACTATCATTTGTCAAATACAATGGTAAAACGATCTTATGAGGGATATAACACGGAATATTACATCCCGAGGGATTTTAAATGCTATTGAGGGAAGAGTAAATAAGTCCCGTGACGAAGTCGAGGGACTTATTTTCTTCACGAAATAGCATTTGAAATCCCGAGGGTAGGAATATTCCGTGATTTTCCCGACAACAAATTTAACAACTGTTTTATCATCTGAATGTCAAACACAGGGGTGTAATATTGCCATGGTATATCCAAAAATATAACACCGCAGCGGCATGTACTGTATTTACTAAGTCATGTGATAAACCTCTTTAAGCCCCTGGCTTCGATCGTACGGATAGTATCTAGCCAGTTTTATATTGGGCGGGTGAAAGGACGTCAGGATTACCACACAGTCATTTGAACTAGTTTCGTCGGTTGAAGGGGTGGAGTCAGAAGCGGGGTAGCGTCGGAATTCGGAGAAGTGGTTGAAGAAGTCGAGGGTGACGGAGCTAGTTTAGTATGTTGGTTGGTAGTAGCAATAGTGGAGGGCGATGTTTCCATAGCCATTTCTTTGGACGCCTTCGTACGGATGGTACCAGGTCTGACTATCCGCGTTGTTACTGTCTTCGGTGTCCCAGCGAAACCAATCTTTCTTGGCGGTCATCCCTTGCACCTGTTCAAACGAGCGTGACATTAAAAAGAAAACAAGAGTTGTTTAAAGGTACTTCCTTTATCAATTGCAAACCGAAATTCTAATTGAAATTATATACAATTTAAGAGGTACAGTTTATTAGAAGATTAGTTTTCTGAAAATACTTTTTTGTTGGTGGAATTATTAAAGGGATAGTACAGTTCTGTTCAAACTGCTGAATGTTAGTAACTTAAACATTTATGTTCAGGGTCCCGATGCAGAAAGAGATACAATCGATTGTAAGTTACATTAAGAGTTAGTCAGAACATTTGCGCATTTCAACAAATCAGATTTGCGCATGTAGTCACGTGACCTGTTTTACTATAATTAATTGCAACTTTACCTTGGATTGTATCTCTTTCTGCAACTGGGCCATGATAATTGAAACGAATAGTAATCATTCAACGATGTTTAAATGGTAGGAAACATTATAAAGTACCATTTCTGTTTAACAAAATTAAACCAATGCGTTTTTAGAGAGCGCCCTCTTGTGTTTCAGCAGCTGACCAATCAAGGCTACCTTTCTGATTGTGTTAATTTATTTTTCTGGCGAAGGAATGAAAGTGATATTTAAGCTAGTGTGATACGTACCGCCTGACACTGACTAAACCGCGGGAACAGGAAGAAATCGTCTTGGGTTGGGAGAACAATTGCTTGGTTGGTCGGACCGTCTTCTCGGCAGCAAAAGTAGATGAGGGTGTTGTCGTCGTAGATGCCGTCAGGCATGAACCCCCTATAGCTGTTATGGTTGGAATCGTTCTCATCATCCCAGTATATCGAGCCTGACTGAAATCCTGGCGATTCAAAGAAGAAGACCTTTGGATAATAATACATCTAATAAGCACACAAGACCATCAGTCCGTCACTTGCTCGAACTACTATCTTTATACATTATCCATATCTCCGAACCTTTGTGTCATATTGCGCTCTTAATCTCGATCACGGGACAACTGTTCGATTCGGTAATCAGGCATATGTTTGTACGCACTGTGAGCTGTAAGTCGAAAAGACTCGATCATAGCGTCGCGGCGTTTGGCTACTATATTTTGCCAATATTCTACGTATGACTATTTGCACTTGGAAACTTGAAAGCACGAAACTTTAGTCTGATAGTAATTATGCCCTTAAGGAGCCACCTGCAGTATTGCTTTATAATTGTTTTAAAATTTAAAAAAGGTTAATAATGATATAAAAAGGGAATGATACCGTCTGCGAAATCAGCTGGCGCTCTCATTTTAAAGGGATCTAGTAACATTGTCCAGATCCACAATAATTACTCAGAATTCTAGTTGTTATCTCTACATTGTTGTGCTTGTATTACATATGCATGTAGAAGCAAAGAACAGGTTTTGGTTATTTCGAATTTCCCTTTCGTTAAAAATGTATTTACGAATGAAGTGTCTAGATTTTTTTTATTATCCACCGTAAAGCTTTAACTGTGTACAAAGTCAGAGATTGTGCGAATATCACTTTGCTTTTTCGCTCATTACTCGGCCATTATGACATCCATTTCAAGGGATCTAGTAACTTTGCAAAAAGTGATAAGTGGTTGATGCAATATATATTGTTGTTTCTGATATGTCCACTAGGTGTTGTGTGATAATTCAAGTTAAATGGACTTAATATGGCCGAGTAATGAGCAAAAACGCAAAGTGACATTCACCAACCCATTGCACTCACTTTGTACACGGTTATGACGATCCGTTGGATAATTTGACATCTGAAAACTTCAATCGTAAATATATTTTTAACGAAAGGGAAATTTGAAAAACCGAAACCTGTCCCATGCTTTTGTGTTGATAAGAATACAACAAGGTATGAGTCCCTCGTGGAATAAGCCAGTTCGTAATTAGACCAAGGAGCTTGGGTGACGCTGAGGGCGTAGTCCGATGTTCCATCAACTCAGATCAACGGGCATCAACGTACAGTTAAGTGTATGGTATAATGTCATATTACCGGATAATTTTAGTTTGGCAGCATAAAACAAACATTAGATGCATAAAATCAAAGTGGAAAAAATACGAGCAGCTGCATAAACTCATAAAGAACACATTTGATGTAAAGTATATTCAAGAATTTACCGATTTTCCCCCATATCAACTTTCTTGTGAAAAATCCAGGTGAATCATTTACACGCAATAATGCCAGAAGGCGGGCGATAAGCATACCGCCCATTCGTACAATGTACCGTTTAAAATATCTATCTATCTATCTATCTATCTATCTAGCTAGCTAGCTATCTATCTATCTATCTATCTAGCTTGAAATAAATGTTGGGGACCAACTTTAATTCAAAGATTCAAGAAAAAAATGTAAATTATACACATTTTTTTATATACGCCATCTTTCTAGTACATAATCCCACTCACAACTTTTCATGAAACTTTTTTGAAACTCGAGTTGGCTGGAGGGCGCCCTCTGTTGTTAACGGCTGCCTTTTGACAGAAAACAGCCCTGTAACTTAACTGTTTATATTTGTTGCTGAATTATAAATATTTTTTTTTAAATGATGACTTACAAGAGTAACTTGATAAAACTACAACATTTTGATAAAAGTTTTATTATCCCTTTGATAATTACATGACACAAAAACTAATATATCTGTATATGAAGAGCTTTTAACTAAAAGGCGCTAAATCCACTTTTTCAACTTCCGAGGAAACCAGGTTTCTTTTTCCCACTTTGTACACGTGCCTATGGGAATATGAAAATTTAACTTTTTATCTTTTGATTTTGAGTTGTTTGTCGGGAAATGTGGATTCCTAGATAGCTACGTAGTATCGATAACTCAATTTTTATGGAAAGTTGATTTAGTGCCTTTTGGAAGTGAGCTCTTCATTTATACGCACCCGTGGGACAGGTTCCGTATTTGAAGATGCAGTACGACCCAGGTGACCATTGTACCATCGGCCCGCTGTCTCCTGCTACACGACTAAGCGTCTTTATGCAGAATTGTTGTTCCACGTCACTCCTGCGAAGCCAATACCCTGCGAGAGGGAGAGGGACGGGGCTGCCCCAACAGTTGCTGCCTTTATCGTTCTCCGTGTCCTGGAACCGCCTGCCCTCGGCCCATGTGAACCGGCTGCTGGGGCAACCGTTGTCAGGTTTGGGCAGACCGTATGTACCATCCGGCCAGTTCAGAGAGACGGCCACCCCTGCTGGAAAGAACACACCCATTCATACTTATCCACAGTGTGAAACACAATGTTAATTCTGGCGTTTTCACATTGTGAAAACTACGTTTCACAGTGTGGTTCACAGTGTGCGCCATAGTGTTGAATTCGGGCATTTTAATATATAATTGGAAAACCCATCACAATTCTCAAGCATGCGTTCATGGGTCTGCATGTACGAAGACTACCTTTTGTCCAGAGCGAATGCATCGTCCGGGATTCTATTGTCTCGTAACGTACGCGTGAATAGCATTGGCGCGCTCGCAAATGTTTGGCACGTACGGAACCATGAAATAGTAATGGTTCCGTAAGTGGTGGTCATTAATTGCATTGTTTATTGATTACATAACCCTTTGCAAAATGTTGGGTATCTATTTGATATAACAAAACGGTACCAAATCATATAATTATATGTTGTTCCTTGCCCGGTGGTCCCCTTTCAAGGGGTAATTCAGTTTTGGTATAGAGGGCGCTGCACGAACAAAATGTTTGTGAGATAATGAAAATCTGAGTGTACAATTTAGAAGATCATACAATTGAAATGGTAGAATAAAATTTATTTGATCAAAATCGGTTCAGAAACGGCTGAAATATCATAATATATCCGATTGTAATATATTTGGGGCCCAGATATATTCGATGTTTTTTATTTTTTTATTTACACTTTTTCAAAAATGTTAAAAAAAGGTTTTAAAATAGTTGTTGATGAGCTCTCTATTAAAAACATTACATGCATAATTTTATATGGAAATGGTTGAAACCAATGCTCTTTTAGAGAGCGCTCTCTTGTGTTTTAATGGCTCTTGTGTAATGATAACATGCTTTTTACTTAGTCGTTTGTAATATTCTATACCTTTCGAGCATGGTGGAGTAATAACTATTATTTTGTAATGGTATTCATGTTATAGCAGTTCCTAATGTCTGAAATTTAAAAGATTCCGGGGGCAGAATTATACAGGTGTGAAACTGTTTAACTGTTTACTGGTAATTTATGTCTTTTTTAGACTAGCTTATTAATTTGATAAATATTAAGTAGGCTACAATATTGGGCGTAGTTGTTATTCGGCCCCAAAAAATAAAGAAGAGCGTGCATGACAAGCATATATTTACCGATGAAAAGAGTTCTTTTATTGTGACTCAAGACAGTTCAAGGATAAATCGAAAATATTTCAATGCAGTGGTAATATCAAACGTGCCTCTATTGTATCGCTTGACTAGTCATGCTTTATAATAAAAAAAAATACCGAGGGTTTCATGTATAATATCATAATCCCTTTTGAAAACGGAAATAATAAATTCAAATAACAGCTATTATTACGATTTAGAAATTCAAAGGTAACCAGAGCAAAGTATGTACCGTGGCAAAGCCAAACTTTTTTGAAGGGGGGCCCTAACCTACAAGCGCGTATTAAGCGCGAGCTGTATCTGGCCGGCCTTACATGCATTAGGGCATCTGGCAGGGGTCCGGGGCCCCTGGAATCTTATGAAATGTAGTTATTCAAAGCCCCCAAATCGGCTATCAAAAACTAAAGCATGACAGGGGGGTTCGAGCCCAGAAGCCCCCCCCCCCCCCCCCCCCCCCATCGCTACGCCGATGGGTACGTGCATGTGACATGGGCAGAGTTCCCAGGCAAGTCATGACCGTGAGATGATTTTGTTTTTTCAATACAGTCGCATGATTGCCTGATCTCAAAGAGTATTGTTCAAACTCTTTTCACAAACATAGCGATGCCAGCCAGGGACATGATACGTGAATTCTATAGCGAAATGAACTGCGATACAGTACGTTTAAATATGGTATATTGAAGTATACATTGAAGTACAATTCATTTACATGGGCTGATGGCAAGAAACTATTTTCTGCAACCACCCGCAGTCTTCATTCTGTGCATGCCAATGTGGTGCTTCTAGCCACCTCATCGAAAACTCCGGAAAATGTTGCCCCCCCCCCCCCCCCCAATTGCAAAAACGGATCGACGCCCCTGCAGTCTTCAAATTCTGGATATGCCAAAGTGGGGTTTTGGCTATCTCACTGGTGACTCTGGACAATTTGCCCCCCCCCCCCCCCCCCAATCGCCAAAACGGATCGACGCCTCTGCTTTGTTGTTTGGTGTAATGATCCATTGATATTAAAACTGTAACTAAAGGTAAATGGTCATCAAATGGTGTGGACGTCTAACCCTGCTGGAAAGTTCACACTCATTCACAGTGTGAATCACAGTGTGAATCACACTGTGGTTCACAGTGTGAATCACAGAGCGCTTCACACTGTGTATTTCGGGCGTTTTCACAGCGTGGTCGCGTCGTTCCACAGTGTGAATCACAGTGTGGTTCACAGTGTGAATCACAGTGTGGTTCACAGTGTGAATCACACTGTGAACCACTGTGTGGACACACTTTAGAACGACGCGGCCACACTGTGAAAACGCCCGAAATACAGTGTGAAGGCATTTTCACAGCGTGGCCGCGTCGTTCCAGTGTGAATCACAGTGTGGTTCACAGTGTGGTTCACAGTGTGGTTCACAGTGTGAATCACAGTGTGGTTCACAGTGTGAATCACAGTGTGGTTCACAGTGTGAATCAGTGTGGTTCACAGTGTGAATCAGTGTGGTTCACAGTGTGAATCAGTGTGGTTCATTGTGAATCACAGTGTGAATCACAGTGTGGTTCACAGTGTGAATCAGTGTGGTTCACAGTGTGAATCACAGTGTGGTTCACAGTGTGAATCACAGTGTGGTTCACAGTGTGAATCAGTGTGGTTCACAGTGTGAATCACTGTGGTTCAGTGTGAATCACAGTGTGGTTCACAGTGTGGTTCACAGTGTGAATCAGTGTGGTACGACACGGCCACGCTGTGAAAACGCCCGAAATACACAGTGTGAAGCGCACTGTGATTCACAATGTGAACCAGTGTGATTCACACTGTGAATAACCGGAGATTCACATTGTGACCACACTCTGAAACACACTGTGGTTCACAGTGTGAACCACACTGTGAAACGGTGTGACCACATTGTGAAAACGCCCGAAATACACAGTGTGGAGCGTACTGTGATTCACAATGTGAACCAGTGTGATTCACACTGAATAACCGGAGATTCACATTGTGAAAATGCCAAAATTTATCATTGTGAAAACCTCACACTGTGAAATGCCCACCACATTGAAACTGTTTACTGTGTGGACATTCAATGTCACACATTACACTGTGTGACATTGCCATATTTGGAAATGAAATTATTTGTTTAATTCTACAATGTTAAATCTGTCAAACTATGAAAGTGTAGTCTGGTAAATCTTAGTACATAATATGAAGAAGAAAAGGTTGATAATCATTGTCTGCTTGTGAAACTCAACTTTAATAGATATTTACCCTCAAAACGATACAAAACATAAATAACTATATCGGCTACCTAAAAAACAAAACAGTAAAAGAATAATAAAGAACATGCTTAATATTATAATTGTTCATAAAACCAATACGGGGTTTCTTTAACATTCACTCATTACGTTTTCTGTGTCCAAAGTATTGATTTTGGTTTTAGAAAAAAACACTAAATTGTCATTTTGTCTGCATCAGCATTTCAAATCTAAATGGGTCTATTTGTGTATTTATACAGTTTATATTAAAGAAATTAATGAATTGTCATTCTGTCTGCATCGAGTCACATTGATTGATTTATCTGCGTCTATCAATGTCCATATCAACTAGCTTATCTGATCTATCTTAATCTATATTCCAATGGTCATAATGAATAAATTATTAGATGCTTAAATTCAAGGTTAAACAAATCAATGACCATTGTGGGTGTGTGTGTGAATCCCACTTGTAAATATTTCTGTATAAATAATCTCTTAGCTACGCTGGCTCGCGTCTTTCTCTAGATGATAGTCTAACACGATTATCAGGCCGTGAATCAAGGTCATGGTCACCGGGCAAGTCACTGTCGTGCTCCCCAAGCCGCGAACGCGAATCACCTGTAGCCATCACCGGGCGAACTTGTGTTACCATGGTGGTGTATCTCAAACGAACGCTCATCGAGATGCCTGATAACTGTTGCCTTCTTCCAGTGATCATCTCTCGAGTCGGTTGCATGCAAACAGTATCTTGCTCTTGAGTCATTATGTCTTTCTGTCATAGTAGAAAGACTGTCTCTGCTGGTTAAAGTTCAACCGTTGCATCTCATGCTTTAGTCTCTTGGGAAGAGACTGTGCTGCATGAGCCGTCGGGATAAAAAAAGGCTGCTCTTAAGACTTCTGCCTCGAATAATGTTGGTGACGGAAACACCCCTCGGACTCAGCCATGATCGCTCCATAGACCCCCATTTTGAAGTTGGTTGAGGCACACCCCCACTACTTAGAACCCCATTTAGAAGTCGGCCAAGGCACACCTCTGCTCTTTAGACCCCTGTTCAGCCTTGCCCCTGTTTATTTCTCTCATCTCTGTGGAGTTCGCTTCTGGCAATCTTCCCATAGCGTATTCTATCAAGAAAGAAATACAAATAAATGAGAAAAACAAATGTTAATAGTTAAATGCTAGCATGAACTTGTAATACAAAGCTGCTGATCCAATCTATAATACCTGAAAAGATACGGCAAGTGTGCTAGTCCTGTAGATATCCCTATGGCCTAATGTTCATTAGTCCAATGGTTTTTATTTTACTATTCCATGTTCTAAATGGTTTATAGGAAAAAAAGGTGGCAATTGAGCAATCTTTTGTATAAACATTATAAAAATAGTTAGCTATTTCGCATATTTATGTAATAAGATCACAGGACCTAATTAAAAACATTTATTTAGGGTGTTTTGGGGTAAGGAATTCATTTCCGGTGCTCATTTCACAACACCCTGAAATCCAAGATGGGTGCACCTCATTGGCATATACATGAACATGAACATTATTGTTTTCTTTTGTTGCTAAAGCCATTAATAAGCAAAAAGTACAGGGTATTTTTTGTCAATCATATTGTACAGTGTGTCTCAAAAATAATGGTACAGTAGGAAAATATTTCTTTAACTTCTAATGAATACAGCATATTTCGGCACTTATTCCATAGTTGATGATTTGTAAACTAAGTCCGCAGAAAAAAAATTCCATGAAAATAAACACAGTAGTGATTTTAGGCTAATTTTCTGATGCTTGATCTCAATTAGCAGCCAGTTTAAGCCCAAAATCAGCAGCAGGATTGCCACTTCATCGGCTTACGTCAACTAGAGAATTTAGTGTGGCGTCGTACACAGAAACTATGGGGCGAAGTTCTTTAGATGAGGTCACAGTCACACCGATAGAGGGCAGCATAATAAATGTTGGTGATTTAAAAGGGGGTTCCCAGGACAATAACATATTTACTAATTATCCCAAAATTGATTGATTTCATGGGAAATGACTGCCAAATTCTTTTTCTTGATAAGGGGAGGGCCAACATCGAAAAAGTGGCTTCCTTAAGGACTTAGGTTGCCAGATCTCCACAACAAGTTTAAACCAACTTTATTTGCAAGCATTTTTAATGAGACAAATTAATTCAGAGGTCTACCTCAAAAAAATTGTTGCGAACACCTCCAAATCCAAGATGGCGTCCAAAGAAGTAGCTGTTTTGACTTACTATAGACAATTGGCGAGATTTCCCAAACAACACCTGAAATAAGCATGATTTTGCAGTCATATTAAAGACAATAACATTTCCTATAATCTGATACCAAACACAATGGGTTTCAGGATATGTAACACGTTCTTTTTTAGCACCAAACTCAAATTTTAGGCCTTTTTCCCCAAAAATATGAAATTATTGATTTACATAATTCAGCATATATCAATAATTGCACTGGGTGTTGAATTAATACTTTTCAGAAAACTGTCCAGTTATATCAGCAATATGCTGTGAAAATTTCAAGTGTTTACCATATCTGAACAAAAAGTTATAATAACTGGAAGTCAGCATTTGATATCGACAAATACAGCAAATTTGTACGATTTCGAACACTATACAGGGTGCCCCAATAAAATGTAAATCTTGTCTACGGACTTAATTTAAGAAATGCTCTTAAATAATGACATATTGTTTATCCCTTTTTTAGAAAAAACTTCAGTTTTCTTCTTTTATGTCATAAATATGCCGCCATTGGTTTGCAATACACGAAAATAGAGTATCGGAAATATCACTGCAATAATAAATCCATCATGCAAAGTGCACTATTTAGTGCAATATTCGAATGGGAGGCGCTCGTCCTTTACAGTCGGATCGACCATATCTGGACAATTATGTTTATAACATGATTATTATTCGGAACACCACAGTTAGCTAGACTTTTTAAGGGTTCGATGAAGACTTTGAATAGGCTATTATGTTTATCGTAAAATAACTTGTTGTACCACCGTGTACATTTGTGACCATAGTAACAACAACAATAGAAATACAATAAATCATATATCTGGCTAGTACAAGCCGCATTATACACACTAATTTTCGCGTGAACATGGAGGAAAGCAAATCACATGTGAAATAACACCCTTCACCTGCTATTTTTAAGTTTTTAAAATGAATATTGGTTGATTTGGTATATTTTTGTCCATAATCGGCTGTTGTTACCATGGTTACACGAGTACAGTGTAGTGCACAAAAAACTAACATTCGGCTTGCTGAGGCTTTTCGGTGTTGTACATATTAGTTTAGCAATTGAGTTTGTTTTGTTTTAATACTGAGTCAGATAATTTGTATAGAACTGTATGGTCTCCAGTTACATGTAATAAGATATGAAGGGTATGAAGGGTGCATACCTTGCGATCAAGAAGGTGTTCGAATCTAGATACGCTCTGCACATATTACAGTATGTCCCGCATATTGTGTACTTCAGTAAGACACTTATTCAAGATAATGAACATGATCTTGACAATGTTTTAAATACATCATGGACACCCAATATGATTCAAATTCGCAATATGCATGGCATGCGCGTCAGTATGCAGCTGACTGGAATGCTCCATGTGGAGTGGAATTAAGTTCATTTTTAGCGCTTGGTTTATGATAAATGCAGTAAAACAAATACAAGACGGACACGACACGAGGGGACACGACATCTAGACGGACTACATAATGATGGTGGAATATTCATCATATTACAAGAAATAGTGTTTGTTTTTATTTGTTCATAAATGGAATTGAAGGTGTCCCGAGATTGACGCAATCATTTTGAAATACAAATCCTATAATTAAGATTACACATTTTTGAGACACCCTGTATAGCATAAGAATTCATGCAAAACTACCCGTTTTGTCGATATCAATGCTGACTTCCAAGAACTATAACTTTTTGTTCAGATACGGTACATACTTGACATTTTCAGAGAGTATAGTTGATATAATTGGACAGTTTTCTGAAAAGTATTAATTCAACTGCTAATACAATAATTGAATTATGCGTAATTATGTAAATCAATAATTTCATATTTTGGGGGGAAATGCCTAAATTTTGAGTTTGGTGCTAAAAATGACCGTGTTACATATCCTGAACTCCACGGTGTTTGGTATCAGATTATAGGAAATGTTATTGCCTTTAATATGACTGCAGAATAATGTTGATATGAGGTGTCGTTTGGGAAATCTCGCCAATTATCTATAACAATGCAAAACGGCTGCTTTTTTGGACGCCATCTTGGATTTGGAGGTGTTCGCAACAAATTTGTTGAGGTAGACCTCTGAATTATGTTGTCTCATTACAAATACTTGCAATTAAAATCGGTTTAAACTTGTTGTGGAGATCTGGCAACCTAAAGTCACTTTTTACGACTTTGGCCCTCCCCTTATGAGGAAAAATTGCATATATATCATTATACATCATAGAGAGCCGAATTGTGCAAATTAGGCCAACTATTAGAGTCATGAGATATGGTCGTTTGTACTCTAGCCATTCTGCATTTTGTATTACACCATAATAATTGATAAGTGAGAATGTCCCATTGCCATTTTCAGTAACATAAATCCAAGATGGCCGCCTTTGGCTTTTGTAAGGAGAGAATGTTTTTAGTCTGTTTGAATGCATTTATTTCATGAATGTATTTTTTATTTACTGTTCAAAACAAACTGAATTGTGAGTCCAGTATTCTAGTTGCTTATGGTATTTCAATGATTAAGTCAAATAAAGATATCCCGATCCTATAAACCAACAAAGGAACACATTTATTCTAGCTCAACTAATTTCCGGAGCGGCCATCTTGGATTTATTTGGGTTTTTCCATTTCAATGCGCTAATAGCTGATACAACCGATATAAGTACCTGTTTAAGAGTCTTTCATTCCTGTTTGGCTAGCTCTCCTAAACTCGAGATGTCTTTGAAGCAGCTGTAGCAAGAGCTGAAAATAGAACAATGAAAAGAGGTTAATATATTGCCTTCCTTTTATTTGTATTTTGAATATTACTATTAGTGTTATAGTTTAGAGATGCACTAACACATTGACGAACATCCTTGTGAATGGGCTTACGAAAGCAATTTGTCATCAATTTGCAATGATCACAACCCCTGATCCAAGTTTTAAGAAAGAAGAAGATTCTGAAGAATCAGAAAGACATAGTAGTTTAGGGTAATTTACGATAGAATACTGAGTACAGTACTATAATTTCAATTTACAATAATTTCTTCCCATTTTCTGGTGGCCCTGAAAACAAATTTCCTGGCCCAAAATGTGATTTCATGAACAAATTTTGCACTTTTCAAAATATCACTAATTCATGGTCAAATCTGTGAAGTCCTACAGATGACATTGAAGAAAACAAGAATTTTTAGACTTAGTCAATGAGAGGTTGAAAATCTCCTTGACAATCAGGCCACCAAAATATGACTCCTGCAATTTTACTGTGTTACTGTGTGTCAAGTCATGCTACTTTGTCACTGTTCCCCCACCACCTAACTTAGTCAATGGCTCAATGCAGTACTACTTACATGTATACCATCTCTATAGCAAATTACAAACTTACCAATGATGCCATTTTGTTGACTGTTGTCAGGTTGGTGCCAAGACTCAGTCCGCATCTCAGCTGTCAACGTGACATCTGCTTTGAATGAGCTGCCGAATGGCTTGGCTCCCAACATTGTCAGTGCTTGTTGTCATAATGTCTCTGAACCCCAAATCTAAATTTTAAGACAAAAGAGGAAACAGCATCAGAAACAAGTACACTACTAGTATGGATACGGGACTTTTAGAATTGATTACACTCAGTACATGTAACTCACTTACTCATGTGGTGCAGGAAGTAAGCAGGGAATACATGGCCATGATGGCAGTCCTTCAGATAGCAGCGACACTTTTGAGATGGATCATTTACTGACAAATCCTATATTGCAGATTTCTCTACATTTCCAACATTTTAGGAAGATAATTTCTAGGGCCAGTTATGCTTGATTTTGCCAAATTTATTTTAAATTCAGAATTTTGCATGTAAATTTTACAACTTTTTCTGTACCGGGTCGTCATAGATGCCATAGCCCAAAGTTCATGTATTGCAGATCCTGTGTACAAATCAATTTAGCATTGCTCTGGTCGCTTGTGCGTGTCTAGATCGACAAATCTATCGCTTTCATGGCCTCTTTGACATTATTATTGTAATTTTCACTGTCGGCATTCTAGCGGTAGACCGTATAGACGCTAGCCATTCACTCTGCCGTGCGGGCCTTGTCACCAGTAAAAGTTACCTACGGAAAATCATTTGACTTCGACTAGAAAAACAACATATTTAAAGGCGATTTGGGAGATTTTACACCGATTTTCCATCACTATTCTTCGATATTTCGCCGTTCAAACTGCCGCTAACGTACACAGATGCAATAATTACGTCATCACACCTGGACCGATCCATTAAGTTGACACAGGGGTGCAAGCGCGCAGTGCACAAGCGAGTTGCAAAGAGGTTATAATCATCCGTTCAGTACGGTACAAGTACAGTGCTACCGTACTGAACGGATAATAACCTCTTTGTAAAATCGTTGTAAAATCTCCCAAATCGCTGTAATTATAAAATGACATGTATAGCGACACACGAGATCGGTGAGTTGAAGTACATTATAGTAGCCCTAAATGTATTGATGGGGCTACACATTTCGCGCAAAGTATGAAAATATGTGTTTTTTTTAGTCGAAGTCAAATGATTTTCCGTAAGTAACTTTTACTGGTGACAAGGCCCGCACGGCAGAGTGAATGGGTAGCGTCTATCGCTAGAATGCCGACAGTGAAAATGACAATAATAATGTCAAAGAGGCCATGAAAGCGATAGATTTGTCGATCTAGTGCGTGTCATGCCTTCATTGCTACAAATTTACAAATGTATACATTTGTATTGTTCAATATTCCATCTTCATTCTCATGCACACTTGATTCAAATCTACAAATCTAGCGCTTTTATGGCCTCTTTCACAATATTACTGAAACATTTTATTGTCGGCCTTCTACATGTTCTAGCGCTAGACGCTATGAGCACGAGTATGATTGCCGCGCGCCGTGCGAGCAGATAACATCCTCATTGACAACCATTTGTCGATTACGTTACTGCGTGGTCTGTCCATCCGCAATCGTAAATACAGACTACAAAATTAGCACAAAAAACAAAATTTCAATGTATTTATGACTACCAGTAGGCTAACCATCATGACCATGCACGGTAACTGACATTATTTCTATAATCGACAAATGGTTGACGACGACGGTGTTATTGGCTCACACCGCAGGGGGCAATCGGAGCGTCTAGCGCTATAATTATAAAACCGACAGAAGAATATTTCAGTTACATACATCAACGACAACAATGAGGCCATGAAAGCGTTAGATTTGTCGATCTCGTACTACACTCCATTACATTCACAATCACATTGAGCCAATTAGCTTATATTATTCATAGTCAGTAGATCTCAATCTATAACATTAAATCATACAGAAAGTCAGACAAATTAATGACTCACCAATCCTCGCCAGTCGCCAGCATAAGTGCCAAAATCCAACACATTCACCTCGACCTGGCGTATCGGAATTCGGATACGGTCGACGAACAGAACTAATTACAAATACAATAAAAACTCAATAATGTAGTAACTGGATCGCTAGTTCGGAACACAACTCAAATTCAAACAAAGGTCGAGACCATACGATCAGGAGCCAGCTTCTGTCATTTTATTTCAAAAATGCAATTCGAAGAGTTTACCGACCGCCCGCATGAAATATTCGAATTCGGACATGTGAATGGGTCACGTGATATGGGTGCGCGCCGCGACAACAACTCGGCCAAGGGCTATCTCGTCCCTTACGAGTTGATTAGCGGTCTGCTCTTGTATTGACCTAGGACAATTCGGGCAACAATTTAACAAGTAATTTTTAGCATATCAAGTAATAATTTTTCAAAAAAAAATTTTAAAAATAAATCGGAAGAACAGGTCTTCACTAGATCATTATTTGGTCGTTGGGGGTATATGTCGAGCTAGCCTCTTGCCCGAGTAAGCTGCTGACTGAGTTGCTATGATGCATCGATATCGATGCTATGATGTCATACAAATCAATGCAGCTCTTTATATTTTTTCTCGAACCCCCCCCCCCCCCCCCCCCCCCCCAATAGTACTCCATAGAGCTGTATTTAATAAAGCTTTCTTATAATCATACAGCTCTAGTCCTTATAGTAAATGATGTCTAGTCGTGCCCGTGCATGGACTATTATAACGCATGGAACGTTGTTACAATCAAGGAGGCATATAACTAGATCTTTATTAGGGCATAGGCTTACGCCGCGTACCCATGACACCATGAGGGGTTGAGGGGTTCAATATCCCCCGCTTCATAAAAAAGGGCTGTTTGGGGGGTTCAACCCCCCCCCCCCTCTTACAAAATGTAAGTGGTCAGTCGAGGCCACTTCTTAGTGGTCTTGAACATCAGTGGCGTAGCGTGGTCGGAATGAATGGGGGGCACACAAATTATTGGGGGGGGGGGGGGGCACACCTTATGTATTTCTTTTTTTTCCTTCAAAAAATGTCCCCATATGTTTTCTATTGTATTTTCCAAATTATTGGGGGGCACGTGCCCCCCGTGCCCCCCCCCCCCCCCCCCCCCCCGTCGCCACTGTTGACCATCATAACAAACATCTCAATCGGCCCCCGAAAACAACGGATCTTGGTCTTGGCCTTAAACATTTTTGAGGATCTCGGAATTCGGCTTCGAACAAATCTTCACCGACATCTGGCCCTCTCTAAACAAATTGACGGACACCCCCCCCCCCCCTATCGATAGTTCTTCACCGACACCCCTCCGGCCCCTCCCCCTTGAACAAATCCTAGGTATGCCACTGTGTTAGGGTACTAGCCTCGATAAAATCATACCGCTTACGAGTCAAACATTGGTTTCTGTTTGTAATATAATATTGAACCATCGATTAAAATATATTAAAATCGTGAAATAGTATAATGATTACAATAAAACAATAATATGGACATAATTATTTGTTGTGTCTAGCTATTCAGTCAAACCTCTGTCCACCAAGGGGAAGTATAAGACAGGTGGTCACTGCATACAGGTGACCTCTAAAGACAGGTTCATTCCATTGTTAATACAATGTATCTGCGCAATTTGAAATATATTTTTCACACTGTGAAATACTTTCCACAAGGTGAATTATATTTTTCACAATGTGAAATAGTTTTTACAGAGTGGCCACACAGTGAATTCTTCTGTTCACACTGTGAAATACTTTCCACAAGGTGAATTATATTTTTCACAATGTGAAATATTTTTTACAGAGTGGCCACACTGTGAATTCTTCTGTTCACACTGTGAAATCTGTGTCGCAAGATATTCACACTGTGAAAATCTGGTTTTCATAGTGTGGAATAAATTTCACAATGTGGCCACAGTGTGAAAACACATTTCACAATGTGAAAACACATTTCACATTGTGAAATCAAATTTCACAATGTGAACACTGTGTGGTTTACCACAGTGTGGCTGTGTCCACACTGTGAAAACATTTCATTCACAGTGTGAAATGTGTTTTCACAGTATGAAATGTGTTTTCACAGTGTGAAATGTGGTTTCACACTGTGTTTCACACTGTGAATGAGTGTGAACTTTCCAGCAGGGAATATTTGGGTGTTACACTAATTCTTTTTTTTTTTTAAAGAAGAAATTACTGCAATTCTGAATGTTCGTAATACATTGCACTATAGTAGCTTACTATTTGAAAGCTAGGGATTAACAAGCGCACTAAAATAAACTTTCACAGTTTCATCCCTTACATCCTTATAAACACACATTTTGTTTTCATCAGTCAAAAAGCTTCTGAGGGCTCAGCCCTATGGACCCTACTAAAATTATACCCCGTGAACCCAGTCCATGTACCCATTCTTTCAGGACTTTTCGCCATGCCCACTAAAATAAGCTATGAATATATTCATACCCGACTGCAGGTACCCCGGTAAGGGCCCAAATGTGAATGCCCTTTTACCCTAACCCATTCAGGTCGTTGCACCATCAACTTGCTCGTAATTTTCGCTAAATAAAGCTCATGAAAAGATTAATTTTGCATCTTTTATAAATTATATAACACTTCTTGACAGTTCTAAATTGAAAAAAATAATGTTGTCGCACTTTAATACTCATCATCTTCATCATCATTATTACGTGCTCTATCTTGTGCATCATAACGGTTCCACTTCTGCCATATCTTCAATTAAATGTGGGGTGCCCAAGGGATCTGTTCTAGGTCATACACTTTTTTAAAATTTATATTAATGATTTGCCTAGATCATCAGACTACTTTAATGTTAGACCCTTTGCTGATGACTCTAATATGATGACTCTAATACTACACCATTCATATATTATTTCATTATTTAGAATAGTCAGGAGCTAGCAAAATATCACAAGATGTTAAAAAATTACTTTGAATTTACAAATTCCAGCTCTGTGATTGGCTTATTCAACATCACGCGCGACTTGTGGGCTATTCAACCAAGACCGCATGGTGACAAAGCGGCCAATGTCAGGTGCGAATGACTGTTGCTATGGGCCCGTTACCTCAGCAACAGTGGTCAGTAGTTGAATGAGCCAATCACAGAGCTGGAATTTCGGAAATCAGTTATTTTTTTGATCCCGTGTGATATTTTGCTAGCTCCTGACTATTCTAAAAGGTTAATGAATATGCGAATCATTTCTCATCAAAAACGATACTCTACCCTTTCTAATGATGTTAAATTTACCGAGACGCAAGCATTTATAATAAGTTATTTTACGATATAGTTGTGTTGAACATTTTTGCTTTTCGTATCCTCGTAACCTTAAAATTCACCCTTTTATCTGTGACAGGTTGATACGAAATAAATAATAATATGAACTTTGGAATGTTAGTCGTATATATGAACACTTTACTTTCTATAGAACATTCGATTTGTCCTAGTTATTTCGATTTAAAACATCGGTGTTATAGCTCAGTACGTATAGGAAAATGACACGTACAGGTCGGTCAATTAATTATAAATTCTTCAATTCTGCCTCATTATCTCGGCGAGTGCATTCAATGTGCAAAGAGGAAAGAGTGTCGTATTGTTGGAGTTGTGAACATTACAAATGAGTTATTGAATGAAGTACAGATATCTTTTTTTGGAATGAACATATGCATAAGTTATGCTCTGTATACTTCGTAGGAAAGTAGGAATTATGTATAGACTAAGATACTTTGTTCCGAAACAAGTCCTTGTATTATTATATTATTCGTTTTTTCAGTCACATTTATCTCACGGCCTTGAAGTCTGGGGAAGTGCACATTTGATGTTAATGAACAAAATATTGATGTTACACAAAAATGGCTTTGAGAGCAATTATAGCATGGAAAAAATTCAGTCTCGTTTCAGGGTTCAAATATTTGGAATAGTATGCCTATGGAGATACGAAGACATGATAGACTCCACCTTATTAAGATTAAATGTTAGTGTTTATTAAGTCAATACGTCTCATAGTCTTTTGTGAATTGATACCAAAGATACAGCATTTGTATTCTCTTGAAAAGATTTTACATGTTTTATATAATCTTATAGTTTAGTTGTTATTAGTGGGTGAATTTTGTCCACTATTGTAAATACTTAGTATAAAATGTTTAATCAAAGTTTTCTGCCTTATTAAATTGTAAGTATATCATCCATCCATGTACAGAGGGTCCTATATAGTGTTATTGAACAAAAACCATTACGCAGGGTTTTAAATGATATACAATTCGATAATTTTAATTCATTTGATAAAAGCTTCGATACAAATTGAAATTCGATACAACTACAAGTGTTGCTGATTGCATTGAGTATTTTTGGTACATTTTGCAATATTCAAATTCTGACAACCCATTTTCTAGCGTATTGCGCATACCGCAATTTCAAAGAAATTACAAACGATGCATCATTTTAAAGAAAACTTAACCATGCAATTCAAAGACGATTAATGCAATTATAATAACTCTGAGAGAAATATGATAGATTAAACTTTAAATTTCCGAACTGTTAAGGGGTAGTACAGTTTTGGTAAGGCTGAACTTTAGTAACCAAACCTGGACAGTAACATTATAAACTAATAGTTATAACTCCACCATGCTCGAAAGGTATACAAAAATTACAAACGACTAATTAAAAAGCCCGTTATCATTAAAAAAAAATCCATTAAAACACAAGAGGGCGCTTTCTAAAAAGGCATTGGTTTCAACCATTTTTCATACAAAATTATGTATGTGATGTTTTATTGAAATAATGATTAAATAGACAGATCATGAACAACTATTTAAAAAACACTTTTGAACATTTTTTAAAAAGTGTAAACATATTTTTAATTTCTTGAAAAAATCATCTAATTATTTGGGCCCCAAATAATTATAAGATCAAATATATTTATTGATATTTCAGTCATTTCTGGTTCGACTTTGACCAAATAAAGTTTATTCTGCCATTAAAATTGCATGTTCTCTCAAATTCGACACGCAGTTTTTCATTACCTCACAAAAAACTGTGATGTGCAGCACACTCTCTACCAAAACTGAACTACCCCTTTAATTCAGCACAACTTGATAGCTCGGGGGAAAAATTGAGATAATTGGGCATAACAGTTAGCGAGCTGGTTCTAGAACTTGGGGAATGCCCGGCGCAACTTTTTGAAAGCTGAGGTATCAAATGTGGATAATTCGGCACAATTCATATCAGCCATCTAACCACAGCCCAATATTTGGATTCACTCACCCTCTTTCTGGCGACCATCGAACAAGAGTTCTCGGAGCACCTCCAAAAGTTTGCTCTCTCCAACATCCCTCTTGTCTCTATCCAGACCTGGACAGAGAGTGGGTCGAAAACATAGTGAAGCATAACCAATTAACCACAAATGAAATCAAAATAATTAAGAACAGGAAGCATTGGCGTAGATCTGGTTTGAAAAGTGTGTGGGGGGGGGGGGGGGGGAATTGATGATGCGAGGGAACGAAGCGACCAAGCCCGAGGGCGCGAAGTGCCCCACTCCCACAGTAGGAAGCTTTTGGAATTGTTCACTCGAAATAATGCAATCTAGTGAATACATTGGAAGGAAAAGCGAAAACTACATAGTTGTTATGACGTCATGTTTGATGTATACGTACGTTATGTATTTGATTGTAACCCCACTGCGAGGATCGTATATCAATACATTTGAATTGAATTGAATTGGGCACCATTATCTAACATGTCAAAGGCCTGGGCGGTGGCAACGTTGCCCTCTCTCCCCCATCATTCTGGAAAACAGCAAATTTCGTGTGAATTTGATCTCAAACATAAAGGAATTATCTGTTTGAGGTCCCAATTGAATTTACATCATTACTATAAATACGATTATTATTGAAGGTGTATACGTATGTGTGTGTGTGTGTGTGTGTGTGTGTGTGTGTGTGTGTGCGCGTGCGTGTGTGCGTGTGTGTGTATATATATATGTGTGTGTGTGTGTGTGTGTATGTTGCGCGTGTGTGTATGTGTGTGCGTATGTGCGTATGTGTGGGCGTGTGTGTTTGTGTGTGTGCGTATGTGTGTGTAGTATATGTTTGTGTTTGCCATACAATGTGCAAATACCATTCAACGAACGATGTTATTCATCATTCTGGTAACATTATTAGCTAATTACTTTACCAGTCTACAAAGTTGATTATTTAAAAGTGCACAATAATGACTTTGCAAGTATAATTTGTATTTTCAGGTGTTTGTGCATACGTGCGTGGCGTGTTTGATACTCCTTTTAAAACGTCATTAAAGGATAATTTGATTTTTGTGTATAATGAATAACATTTTAGCTTGTTACTTTTACAATCTACCATCTGGAATGATGGAAAAGTAACAACCATCACCATGATGACGAATTTAGTGACGTGTTTGTGTGTGTGTGTGTGTGTGTGTGTAAGTGTGGGTGTGTGTGTGTGTGTGTGTGTGTGTGCGTGTGTGCGTGTGGGTGTGTGTGTGTGTATGTGTGTGTGCGTGTGTGCGTGTGTGCGTGTGTGCGTGTGTGCGTGTGTGCGTGTGTGTGTGTGTGTGTGTGTGTGTGTGTGTGTGTGGGTGTGTGTGTGTGTGTGTGTGTGTGTTAGTGTATGTAGAAGGGTGTTTAACTTGTAGGTTTGTTCATATTTGTTTTGTTGTTGTTTTTTATTGGCGGCACGTGACCCCCCCCCCCCCCCCCCCCCCACCTACAGTTCCGTAGCAAGGCTACTATGTCAGGTGCAAGTGCTCTAAGTGGTCTAATTGGATTTAGACGAATGGGCCATATGTTTGATAAAATAGTAGTCAATAATATCAGTATACCACGTTGGTGAAGACAAAACTGATAATGTTAACAAGATTGTACACGAATTGGTCAGTATACAAGATGGATAGACAACTTGCAGATGGAAAATGGATGAACAAGTTGTAGAAATTGTGGAAACAAATCGTGAGAGTTAATCTTCCAGTCAGTATCTTTCTATATGTATACCTTTCTCTAACATTCATTTTCAACATTTTTACATATTGGATGTGATCCCTGTGTTTTTCTTTTTTCTGCTCATCATGATGCTGTGAAAATATGAAGAAAAAGAAACGTCCTAATCAGAAATTGACCTCGTCATTTGGGGATGGCAAGTGTCTGGATTCATGCACATATATATACATAAAGGCATGTATTGTTCACAAATTGGGAAGAAACTCCTACTGCCTGTACAGGATATATGACAATTATCACAATATAAGGCAGAGAAACATCCATGAATTAAATGAAATGAAATGAAATGAAATTTATTTATTTCTCATGTCACCCAAGGATGGGTATTAGAGAAAAAAGAAACAGTCAATTTCAAAATATCGATAACTATATACAATATTTACACAGTATGTACGAGATATAAACCAATCAAATTGGTAACGGTAAAAAAAAATTAAAAATAGAGAAATAGTAAAACTAGAAACACACAAAACAAGAAAGTATTACAATAATGATAGCAACATTGGTACTCAACTCTCAATGGTTAAAAAATGGTTTAAAATGGCTAGGTCCAAAACAAAAGAGATGGGATCTTTATAATTATGGTATTCCATGGTCTGAAGGATGTGTGAAATATTTAGGAATGTATATAGGTACTAATCAAAATATGGTTGTTAAAATGAATTGGGAAACAAAATTACAGAAGATTCAAAGAAAGGTAGATAAATGGAAAAAGAGAAATCTCACACTTATTGGTAGAGTTCTTATTGTAAAGACATTACTCATAAGTCAAGTTGTTAAAGGGGTAGTTTAGTTTTGGTAGAGAGGGCGCTGCACATCACAATTTTTTTGTGAGGTAATGAAAAACTGAGTGTCGAATTTGCGAGAACATGCAATTTTAATGGCAGAATAAACTTTATTTGGTTAAAATCCGCCTAGAAACGGCTGAAATATCAATAAATATATTTGACCCTATAATTATTTGGGGCCCAAATAATTAGCTGAATAAAAACAAAAATTAAAAAAAATGCTTGCACTTTTTCAAAAATGTTCAAAAGCGTTTTTTAAATAGTTGTCGATAATCTCTCTATTCAATCATTATTTCAATAAAACATCACATGCATAATTTTGTATGAAAAATGGTTGAATCCAATGCCTTTGTATAGAGCGCCCTCTTGAGTTTTAATGGCTCTTTTTTTAATGTTAACGGGCTTTTTACTTAGTCGTTTGTAATTTTGTATACCTTTCGAGCATGGTGGAGTTAAAACTATTAGTTTTATAACGTTACTGTCCATGTTTGGTTACTAAAGTTGAGCGTTACCAAAACTAAACTACCCCTTTAATTTTATTATGTATTGTTCAGTACAACAACATATTATTTAAAAAATTGACAAAATTGTGTATAATTTTGTATGGAATTCAAAATAGATAAAATAAAAAGAGAAATTGTAATTCAAGACTACCATGAGGGAGGAATTAAGATGATTGATCTTGAAAAATTAATAGCAAGTTTTAGATTAAAATGGTTAGATAAAATAGTAGATAGTTCGAAAGGGTATTGGAAAGAGATGTCAAATGTTTACTTTCAGTCTCTTGGACGGCTCAATCTGCTTTTTTAAATTGTGCTATTGATATAGATATGCTTAATAAATACTTTGTTGAAAAATCAGCCCTTCTTTTTTAAGAAATGGTTTCTAAGTGGTATTACGTTTTTGAACAATATTTGTACTAATAGACATTTTATGGCAACGACAACATTAATAGACAATATGTGTGATAAAACTTAAAAAGTAGTTGTAATGTTCGAATATTTTTAATTTCAGAAAGCTATACCGAAACAATGAATGAATAACTTAAAATAACATAAATGTTTAGAGATACCTAAAGTTATTATTAATGTAAAAGAAAGAACCATTCAGAGATTATCTAGTAAATTATTATTGTTGATAATATGATCGTCATTTACGAGCTTCAAGCTATTTATAATGAACGGGTGTATGAGAAATACCTGACGATAAGACTACAACATTTAGCAAGGTTCATCATGGAAGAGTAATTAGTAGAATTAAATAATTCATTCATATTTTCAATGTTAGGGCGTTTTCTATACTGCTTATTCAGATGCCTTTTTCTTTCCACTTAAAAAAGAGGGCATTCAAAAAGATAATAGTATTCATCACCAATTTTATGTTGATCACAACGCGGACAAAGGCGATTTGCTCTTTCAATATTATTGTATCTGCGAGCTACAATCAGTAACTTGTGATTACCACATCTAAATTTAATCATCATTGTCCTCAATTTCAAAGGCATCTTTGTAAGATAAGCTTCCAATTCGCAAGTTCCTTTAAAAATACGATAGTTTATGCACAGTGAGTTTGTGTTTACTTCATAGTGCAAATTCTGGGAATAAATCAATGTCAATCGTTTATTTATTGTATTTTTTATCCAATTATTGAGAATTTGGCACAATCATTCCACAAGTATGACATTTCAGTTTTGTCAAGAATCAATTTAATCTTTTTCAACTAGGGAGAGAAGTAAACCTCTTTTTCATAAAGCTGTTTCTTTGATGGACCACATTCTAGCCGTGCCCAAAAATTAATCATTCGCGATTCAATTAAGCTAGATATAGAATGTCTTCCAATCCCACCATACACCATGCAGACGGCAGTACTTTTCTCGACTTTTAACAGCTTCTTATAAAAATTTGTACAAAACAGCTCTATTTTTTCCGTTGGGGGCCAACATTACCCGGAATAGGGTCACATCTGACCCCATTCCGAGTAATTTTTTGACCCGGAGTGTGGCCCCAACGGACTCTTTTCCGGGTCAGTCTGACCCGGGTGTTTTTAGAGTGTAGGAACACACAGCTTGAGAGTTCTAGAATACTGTAGTATAAGTTTCATGGGGGCTCAATCCCCTTGGCTCTATACTTACAGGAGCACCTAAACCCATCCCATGCAAGGCTCCGCTGCATTGCCATACACGCTATTTAGACCAGATGTCGTTTATTTAGCTTACATTAATTCAAATTGATATTTGTATCCATTATTTCATTTCATTTCATTTATTTTGCAACTTTCGTCGAAACATAACATAAATACAAAACAATTATTTAACAACATAATATACAAATCATGAATATCACAATTGTGCTTAATTACATTAAACAATTGTAAAAAAATAAGTAAATAAAGAATAACTATACAACATAATAGTATACAGTATAGTAGGAGAGTTGCATGGGATGTCACAATAAGCTGCAAGCTTGATAGCGTGACACCCCAAAGAAAAATTAATGTAAGCTTAAATTATGTATACGAACTATGACATATGGGATAGAGAGAAAGAAAAGGAAGAAAGGAGAAGGAAGGGGTGCAAGTGCAAATAATTAAAGTACACGCTAACCCTTGTGTACCATATACTATTTTATACAAAGTATAAACATATCTAACAAATTACTCATTAAATTATACAAAATATCATTAAATAACAAAAACGCAAGTTCACTGCCATCATAACACTATACAGGGTAGGAAACTATATTAATTTGTTTATGTTAAATATTGATTTAGCACAATATCTTTTATCCTTCTTTTAAATAAATTTAGAAAGGATATTTGTTTTACAAATTCAGGCAAAGTATTCCATAATCAGGCCCATGGTGTCGTATTGACTTATGAGCTAATACTATTTTAGGGCTATTCAAATGAATATTATGACATGTACGTGTTGAATGAGAGTGTATATTTTCATTTAAAACAAAATAATCATCAAAAACAGGGGGAAGTAATTGTTTAAAGTATTTAAACATAAATACCGCAATTTGTAATGTGTTAATATCATAAACTTTAAGAATATTCAATTGATAAAATAAGCTATCTGTATGCGCTAAATATAAGGATTTAGTACAAATTCTAACTGCTTTCTTTGGTAAAAGAACAATTTTATCAAGATTAGTTTTACTACAATTTCCCCAAACAATATTGCAAAAATTAATAAACGGTAAAATAAGAGTATTATACAACATAACAAGGGAGTGTTGTAAAAGTAAATATTTCATTTTATAAAGTATACCAATCCCTTTCGCTATGAGGGATGTTATATAACAAATGTGTTGATTCCATCTTAAATGTTTATCAATAATAATACCAAGGAATTAAATGTGGGTTTTACTTTCTAATAATAAATCATCAATCTTAATATTATATTGCGTTTCAGTATCCAAATATGAAGTTTGAAAATGTATAAAATTTGTCTTAGTAATATTCAAAGATAACTTATTACATTTAAACCAGGAAGAAATTTTAATCAATTCTAAATTTAAAGTATGAGTAAGTTCCAATAAATTATTATGAGAAAATACAACATTTGTATCATCGGCAAACATAACAAAAGAAGGAACAAGAGAGGAGTTAATAATATCATTTATATAAATCAAAAATAACAAAGGTCCCAGTATGGATCCTTGAGGAACCCCGCATTGAATATTTTGCATTGATGAACTTTTACCATCAATAAAAACAAATTATAACAACAAAATTTTTGATTTCGTAAGTGCTAACATCAACAAGCTTTCAGGTCTGATGTGCCCCCTAGGCCGCTTTTATAAGGGCGTTTGACCACTACTTTTTCGATCTTTTCCTCGCTATGACCTTTAAAACTGCGATATGAATATATTCACTATTTCATACACTTTTATCACACATTATATGAGTTGTAAATGTCTGAAATCTAACAGCTTCCCCCTTTGTGAACCCCCATTATGTCCCTCAAATATGGGTGCCTCTCTACTCATAAAATGTAGGACTTCGAGCCATCAAGACACTTTCAATGAGCGCAGAATAAACCTTGTTTTGTAATAAGATAGAATAGACTTTGTATGCCTATATAGATACATCTTAAAAAGTTCTAAGTGGCTAAAATCAAAAAGCTTATTGGTGCTCCACCCCCTAGGTCCCCCTTTATGGATGTCATTCGGTTTAAAACTATTTTCTGCCGCCGCCACCCCTCCTCTCCCCCCCCCCCCCCCCTCCCCTCCCCTTCTTGAAATAATGGGCATGGCAATGTTGGGCCTTTTAGCTCTCTCACGCCTCTTCTATCATGAGCATTAAAGCATTCAGAGCATTCAGAGCTAGTCAATGTGATGTTTTGTAAAAAACAAAATAAGAAAGTCCCATTTTGGGGGGAATCGACCATAACTATAGCTCAGTTGGTCAATCACCAATTTAGCAATACTGAAATACCGGGTTCAAGTCCAATCATCTCTCCATTTATTGATTTAAAGTAAAAAGGGGACAGACGTACCTTCAGGGGCTCGTGGAATACCATGAGAACTTGCTACGACAACACACAGGACCACAGCTACGACTAGCAGAAGCTTCATGGTGCTATCAGTGGTTCGTTATCGCGACAACTGAATACTGCAGGATGAACCGAATTACTCGACGCCCGAAATATGAATAACTGATGTTAGCTCGCCCAAATATCGTAATAAAACTAATAATGATAATCAGTTCTTATAAAGCGCATATCACACCTAGGTTAGGGTCTCTATTTGCATAAGAGGGATGTCGATGTTTGTCATGCAGATAAGAGGGCGGAGCTATCCTAGCAGACGTCAGGTGGCCAGCCAATGAAAATTAAATAATTTCAACTGGCAGGTGCTTTCCGTTTGTCGTTTGTATTCACCCCTGCGCATTCTTGCGACATTAATATGGCCTGGATCCCCGGGAGGTGGTCTGTCCTCATTGAAAGGGGGGTATCATGCGTGACCAAGAAAACGAGTAATTAGGGTGTTTTTTACGATCAGGCGAGATACTCGAGTATCTCGAATATGGTCTCAAAATCACCCAAAATCAGGAAAAAGGGTATCTTTTTTTAGGCTGATGAATTACTCGTTTAGGGTCTCAAAAAGATGAATTATTCGTTTAGGGTCTCAAAAACTCAGCTTACTTGCTTAGGGTATCAAAAATAGTTATCACTTGCTTTTAATAGGGGTTTACAAAAAAAAAAGATTATACTTGCTTAGGGTATCAAATATAGTTATGACTTGCTTAGGGGTTTACACAAAATTAATTACTTGCTTTGGGTATCAAAAATAGTTATAACTTGCTTAGGGTTTACAAAAAATTGATTACTTGCTTAGGGTATCAAAAATAGTTATAACTTGGTTAGGGGTTTACAAAAGAAATTGATTACTTGCTTAGGGTATCAAATTACCGATAATCATACTTAGTTAGGGTGTATTTTTGGCACCACGCAAATACTCGTTTAGGGTGCTTTTGGCAAGTCCTTGGTCACGCATGATACCCCCCTTTTTATGAGGACAGACCCCCCCCCCCCCCCCCGGGCCTGGATCATGTGAGTCACTCTATGTATCGTGTTTATCTAATATAAATTGACATTCTCTTGTCACACACAGAGCCATACTTCTATCAAAATAAATCATTTTTGACGAAATACCAATAATGCATGTCTGTGTCATGCAATGAAAATAAAATAGTTTCAACTAACGAGTGCTTTCGTTGTTGTTTTTTATTCACCCTTCGCATTCTTAATAATGATAATATACTCGATTTATATAACGCCTAATATGATTGATAATCATCTCTAAGCGCTTTACAATGATAGTATTACCAGGAACCAGGCGGTACAGACAATGATAGTATTACCAGGGACCAGGCGGTTCAAACCAGTGTAGAGTACAATCACGCATGCTGTCAAATATGAATATCCGAGAACAAACTGGTTCATCATCCAGGCCCCGGATTAGCTCTATCAATGACCAGTCAGAGCTGCGGCTCTTCTAACAATTTTGTTCATTTTGTCATTTAAAGGGACAGTTGAGTTTGGGCAAAATATAATTTTAGTTATTCAAACTTGTAAGTCATTCAAAACTGACATATTTTTTCATAATCAAAGATGCTTGAATGGTGGTAAAACATATACGCTGTTAATTTATAAATACAGGGCTGTTTTCATTCGGAAAAGCAGCCAGTAACACATGAGGAAGCAAAAAGATTAAATAATGCCCACACTTTTCAATTCAATTCAATCCAATTCAATTCAATTATACCAACAATTTATTTAAATAGTTGTTAATGATCGATCTCTATTTTAAATCATTATTTTAACAAAAGATCACATTCAAAACTTGATTTAAACAAGAGAGCACCCTCTTGTGTTTTAACGGCTGCTTTTTGAATGATAACAACATTTCAACTATAAGCCGTTTGTAAGTTTGTCGACCTTTCAGGCGTGTGGAATAGAACTATTAGTATGTAATGATACATTATGGTGCAAGTTTTGGTTACTAACATTCAGTTGTTTGACCAAAACTGTACTATCCCTTTAATAACCAGAAGTTTATGATAAGTGGCCACCGTCGATCTCAAGCTTTGTTTGTATTTAATCACTCATTTTGTATCTTTTTAAAGCCATTTGTTCATAACTTGTGCTACTAACATGTAAACGTATACATGCCCGCCTCCAAAGTGAAACACCTGTGACATTTTAATGACAGAATTAACTTTATTCGATCAAAATCGGTTCAGAGACGGCTTAAATATACATAAATCCAACATCCAATAATGTTGAACTAGCCGTTGAAAACAAAATGCTTTTCAAAAGTTTACAAAAGATGTTTTTAAATATTTGCTGATGATCTATCTATTTAATCATTATTTTAACAAAACTTCAAATACACAAATTTGTCTTTAAAATGGTTGAAACCAATGAGTTTTAGAAAGCTCCCTCTTGAGATTTAACAGGTTTTTTACTTAGTTGTTTGTATTTTTCTTATACCTTTTGAGCATGGTGGAGTTATAAATATTAGTTTGTAATGTAATGTAGGTTTTGGCTACTAAAATACAGTTTGACCAAAACTGTTCTCTCTTTACCACCACTAAACACTATCCCTTTAACATAAAAACAGTAATAATTTTGTATTATCAAGAAGCCTTGAAATTATCAACTTACATGTGTATTAGAAGTATAAAATACTTGAATTCCGTTCCTTTTGAATACGTTTCATTCCAAGGCTACAAATGGCTTTTAAATAATTGTTATTTCCAATTTAGAGATAAGTTCCATATGTGTGGATCACTGCCGCTGCCGGTCTATTGGCCCAGAGAACAAATGCCTGATTGTGTAAAATCATCGGAATGTCACGGTGTGAGATCTGTCTGGCGACAGACAGTCTTGACATCATTGTTTGATGTCAGATTTTGAACGAGGGGCAACGTCAGTATGAATCAAATAATACGTATAATATCGTTGTATTTATTGAGCCAAGGGTAATAAATTATGACATATATCAAAATTCACAATGCATATTTATCTATGGAGATCCATATAAACCATACATTGTGTGTGGTTGTATTTATCCAGGTTAGCCTCTTTAGCGTAAACGGATGCCTAAACGGAGAGTACAATTTCAAATCCGTTCCTTTCCGTTCGTATGCGTTTCTTGTCCGTTCCTTGTCAGGCGAGAACTGGTACGTTGTTCTACCAGACGGATTGTTTTCTGAAGGAGGCATGCAATGGAGACTGCTTTTACCACCGGATAATTTGATTTCACAATTTTGTTCATGAAATAAAGTTTATCCTGTTATTCAAATTGTATGCTCTTTCATATGTTACACTCAGTTTGTCATTATCTCACAAACAAATTATTCCATGCAGCGCCCTCTATACCAAAACTGAACTACCCGTATCCTAGCATTATCTAGGTATAGGCTAACTGACCTCTGAATTGGTCAGTTAGCCTCTGAAGAAGATTCTGCTAGGATAAAAAATGTAGGTCATATAATTATTGACTCTCATTTTACTACACAGTCATTATTACAGAGATAAGCAGTTTTCAGCAGGATCTTTGCATCATCAATTGTTTATAATTGATACAAATCGCAACAAATCGTCATCACTCCTCGCCACTCTCACCAAGACTCGTAACAGAACAACAGTCTATAGCCCAGGGGTGTTTCACAAAGACCCCAAGTCGAACTTAACTCGAACTTAAAGTTGGACTTTAAAATTATGGTAAGCCATTTGTGTAGCCTTGGAATGAAATATTTTCAAAAGCAAAAATGCAAGTATTTTTATTTTTTCATGAATTTTACACCAAGAGCATGAAATCTCCTTGATGATAGAAAATATTAATTATTTGAATCAACATTTTATGACTTTGCATCATCAATTGTTTATAATTGATACGAATCGCAACAAATCGTCATCACTCCTCGCCACTCTCGCCAAGACTCATAACAGAACAACAGTCTATAGCCAAGGGGTGTTTCACAAAGACCCCAAGTCGAACTTAACTCGAACTTAAAGTTGGACTTTAAAATTATGGTAAGCCATTTGTATAGCCTTGGAATGAAATATTTTCAAAAGCAAAAATGCAAGTATTTTTAACTTTTCATGAATTTTACACCAAGAGCATGAAATCTCCTTGATGATAGAAAATATTAATTATTTGAATCAACATTTTATGACTTAAAAAAACACTTTTACAATCAATTTTCGAAGAAACTAACGGCTTTCCATAATTTTGTCCAACTTAGAGTTAATTTCAACTTAGATGCTTTGTGAAACACCCCCTGTTGGAGAAAGAGATACAATTATCGATTGTAAGCTACAATTGATTGTAAGTAAGAATATTCCCGACTTTGAACAAATCATATTTGCACATTTGGAACACACGATCTGACCTACAATTAATTGTAACTTACAATCGATTGTATTCCTTTCTGCAACGAGGCCCATGAAAACATGTACAAACGTGTAACTATCAATTTTGAGAATAATTTTAAAATATACAACATATAAAATAAATAATTTCATACAAATCTAAGAAAAACAATATAATAAGCGTTCATTTGATATAAACCATTTAGTGAATAAAGATCTTTATTACGAAAACACACAAATACGAAATATAAAGTAATTCTTTTTTTTACAAAACTACGTGTAACTCGTATGTCACACGTCCCAGTTTCATAAATAAAAGAATTACACTTTGGATCAAGTCTTAAAGAGATAATCCGGCAATGCCTTTATTAGCTCGTTGTCAATTAAGGCAATTCAAAATAATATGATCACAATCAATGATCACACACACAATAATTCATATGCATATAAACATATATGCTAAAACTCAATACTATACTTGGTTCCTTTAAACAAACTTATTAATTATAATTATCCTAAAGCCGGCATTTAAAGTAGAATATCATTGAAAATGATAAATATGGTAAATTATACATCTACGGAAAGCTTATAACCTAGACAGCACTAACATATTACTTTTCAGCCTCACAGGGAAATGGGAATATAATAATGAGCGATTCTGTACACCCATGCACTATCCGCTCAACTGAAGAAAAACGGAGAGTTGGAGAACCCCTGTCTAGTGACGTCATTCATTGAGTAGACCACACACCCGACATACACACACTGCAGTATAAACGCACAAAATCATTCATCATTCAACAGTATCCCCTGTGTATAATTGTTGATATATATTTTGTTGTGTGTGACTTATACTAATAAATATATCCTTATAATGATACAAACATTAATCTCTTGTGTATATTTTCACCATTTTACGAATAATTAGTAATTATGTCACGAGTTGTATCTGTCTATTTCTTGCATCTGACTTTGAGTGGTGTGCGTGCGTGAATGCATACTGCATGCACTGCAGCACCTTGGCCATATAGGCCACGTTATGTACCGTACGCTGGCAATTTGCAAATTGTATCACTGCCAAACGGAAGACAACTTTGCGTCCAACACGCACATTTCGATCTTGTTTATGTGCTAATATCTGAAAAAATATTCACTAAGAATTAATTTTGTAATGTTTTTTCCGTAGACTAATAGTATTTGAATTATTTTATTATTTTGTTTCGGTGAAATAAATTGAATTCAACGAAGAATATGTGTGCTTTGTGTGCATGTTTTTTAGTTGCGAAATTACTTTGGCGAAAAGAGCACTTCTAGCTCCTGCCACTGACATTGGCCACATTTGGCATGCGCCAGTTTGTAGAATAAACGGTCTATAAAATGATGAATACAAACTCAAAATTCTATAGCTCATGCAATGAATTTCATTTAATTTAGATATACCGAAATTCACCAATTATCTCTATTATTTGGATCAAGTCTGGACATATCCACTCAGTGGCGTAGCGAGGGTCAACCTATTGGGGGGGCACAACTGCGAGGGAGCGGAGCGACCAAGCCCGAGGGCGCTTAGCGCCCGTGGGGGGGGAGGGTGTGGGAGAGGGGTGTCCCCCCTCCCACGGTAGGGAGCTTTTGCAAATTTTCACTTGAAATAATGCAATCTGGTGCATACCTTGGAAGGAAATTTGATAATACTGAATTAAAGAAATCATGATAAAGTATACAAAGACAATCGAACCTACGTGTACATGCACACACACCCGACTCAAATACGCTCACGTCGTATATATCCGTGCTTGTCTATACTTATTGGGGGGAGGGTGTGGGAGGGGGTTTACCCCATCCCACGTGGAGAAATTTTTGAAATTGGTGTTTAAAATATCACTGTAGAAGTATGGTCATTTTTGTCTTTTTATTTGTCATTGTATTATAATAGTGAACCTACTCGTAACGTATTTTTAAACGGGATTGCGCGGAAAGATTGAGCGTTTCATGAGATGGTCCACGTGATCCTGTATACTACAGAGCCATCGATATAGTGATAGTGATATAGTGATATAGTGAAACTAAGCAAGGGCGTCAACAACTTCTCAAAAGTGGAGGGGAGACATTGCGAGGAAGCGGAGCGACCGAGCGGGGGAGGGTGTGGGAGGGGGTGTCCCCTCCCACAGTAGGGAGCTTTTGTATTTTGGGGCGTGAAATTGTGCGATTTGGTGCACACCTAAGACAGAAATTTCACGTAATATGAAGTATATAAGTATGGAACCAAACATACATAATGACAAAGGGAGGGGGACAATCTCCTCCACTTTCAAATGTGGGGTGACATGATATTCCAATATGATTTGCGTTCAGCGCATATGGACCGAATTTACTGAAAGATATATTATTTCAGATTATTTTATTTTCTGTGACGGTGTGCTATCTATAGATGAGGGTTTAATAAACTTCGTTTGTGGTGTGCGTTTGAGAAATTACACTGCCCAACACAGTTCGAAAAGTGAGTTCAAGCAAACCGAAATTAAACTTGTAATATGAGAAACAGTATGCGCGCGAAGCGCGCGTCAAAAAACGAGATTTACAGTCCTTTTTTAAAAAAAAAACCCAGCTTTTTTGAAGATTAATTATTGATAAATGTGTCTTTCCCCTCTTTGGCATTATATCACTCGATTTTTTTCTTCCTCATTTTCGGAATTATTGGGGGGGGGGGGGGGGGCGAAATGATATGCTCACCCCCAATATTTTCATTGGGGGGCGACCGCACCCCTGCTCCCCAGGATCGACGCCATGGGAGGGGGTGTTCCCCTCCCACTGTTGTGAGCTTTTGCAAATTTGGGGCTTTAAATTTTGCGATTTGGCGCATACCCGAGACCAAAATATATGATTCGTAGTTCAAGCTATAGAATCAAACATACATAATGTATGCATATTAAAAAGTGGGAGGAACAATCACCTCCACTTTCGAATGTATGGGGAGGGGCATGTCCCCCCGTCCCCGTCCCCTGCCTGTTGTCGCGTGACTAGACACGTGACACGGGTCCCTTGAGCTAGTTTCAGTAGGCCTATGCTCAACTGATGCAGATGTCGACTCTGGAGAAGATGACTGGTGCTCCTTCAATCATGATCATCAACAATATGCCTAGACCCAGCTAGCCACCTGACGTCGTGCCGATGTCATAAGTTGTTGGCCGGATGTCGGCTTATCGCGGTTGGCTCGAGGTTAAAATGTCCGCCAGCCCAACATCGTAACCACGTCATTTTGTGATACGTACATTTCTGACAATGGCCCAACATCAACTCATGACATTGGACCAACATAACATTATGATGTGGGCGCGAGGTTAAAATGTCCGCTAGCCTAACATTGTCCCAACATCATTTTGTGATGTCGGGCAAATGTCAATTTCCGACAATGGCCCAACACCAAATCCTGACATAGGACAGATATCAAATTCTGATGTGGGCTCGACGTTAAAATGTCCGCCAGCCCAACATCGTCACCACGTCATTTTGTGATACGTCAATTTCTGACAATGGCCCAACCCCGGCCCAACATCAACTCATGACATTGGACCAACATAACATTATGATATGGGCGCGAGGTTAAAATGTCCACTAGCCCAACATTGTCACAACATCATTCTGTGATGTTGGCCCAATGTCAATTTCCGCCAATGGCCCAATATCAAATCCTGACGTTGGGCCAACATCAAATTATGACGTTGGCCCGACATTACAATGTCCGCCAGCCCGACATTAGCCCAACGTTATTTTTTATTGTTGGCCCAACATCAAATCTTGACGTTCGCCCGACGTTTGATGCTGGACCAACATCAAAATTTGACAATGGCCCAATGTCATTAATATGACATCTCCAATAAGAGGTCGACCTAATATAGCGTCGATGTTGGGACTGGTATCAATTTAAGAGGTCGCTACCCAGCTAGCCACCTGACGTTTTGCCAACATTGGGCCAATGTAAAAAGTCGTTTTAAGAAGACGTTGGGCCTACATTAAAAATCCGACGTCGCCGCGACGTAAAAATGTCCGCCAGCCCAACATCAGCGCGGCGTTTTTGTTTTTTTAATGCTGGCCTAACGTCATTTTGCGATTTCGACCCAACATCAATTATTCAGTCAGTGGTCAGTCATGGTTGTGAAATTAATGTCGGGACAATGTTAGTAATGAGACAAGAATAGGACATCTCAATTTTTACGTCAAACCGAAATCCTACGACGTCAGAATGGGCAGCAGTGAATCAAGTCGGCTAATAGTCATTAAGTTGATGTTGAGCCGATGTCAATGATCCGACATGAATATGACATCTCAATGATGACGTCAATGCGATATCCTGCCGATGTCAGAACTGACAGCAATGAAACAAGTCGGCAAATGATCATAAAAGTGATGTTGCGCCGATGTCAATAGTCGGACATGAATATGCCATCTCCAATATGACGTCGGGCTAATATCGCGCCGATGTCGGAAAAGATAGCAATTAAGGAGGTCGGTAAATGGTAGTAAAATTGATATCGGTCCGATGTTATTAATTAGACATGAATGTGATAAATATGTCAGGCTGATGTAAAAACTTGCAGCAATGAAACAACTCGGCAAATGGTCATTTAATTGATGTTGTACCGAAGTCAATGATTAGACATGAATATGACATCTCAATGATGACGCCATAGCGATATCCTGCCGATGTCAGAACTGGCAGCAATGAAACAAGCCGGCAAATGGTCGCCAGTTCCGACATCGGTACAACATTGACCCAACGTCATATTTGAGATCTCTTATTCATGTCGGATTAATGACATCGGCACAACATCAGTTTAATGACCATTTGCCGACTTGTTTAATTGCTGTCAGTTCTGACATCGGCAGGATATCGCTTTGGCGTCATCATATAGAGATGTCATATTGAGGTCCAATTAATAACATTGGCCAGACATCAATTTCACAACCATGTACCGCCCTCTTAAATTGCTACCAGATACAACATCATCACAATATCGGACTGACGTCATAGTAGAGATGTCATATTTATGTAGGAGTAATGACATCCGCCCGACATCTATTTCACAACCTTTTACCCACCTTTAAAATTTCGTAAAGTTCCGACATCTGTGCGGTATAGGCCCAAAGTCATATTTTGGATGTCATATTTATGTCTAATTAATAACTGTGACCCGACATCAATTTTACAGCATTTTACCGACCTCTTAAATTACTACCAGTTCCAACATCGGGGCGATAGAAGGCCGATTTTATATTTGAGATGTCATATTCATGTCGAATTATTGACAACGGCACAACATCCATTTAATGACTATTTAATGATTAGTTTCATTGGTGCCATTTATGACATCGGCAGGATATCGCTTTGGCGTCATAATTGAGATGTCATATGGATGTCCAATAAAACTCATTGGTCCGACATCAATGTTACAACCATTTACCGACCTCTTTAATTGCTACCAGTTCCAACATCGGCGCGAAATTATCCCGACGTCATATTGGAGATGACATATTCATGTCAGAATATTGACATCGGCTGAACATCGATTTCATGACTATTTGCCGACTCGTATCATTGCTGCCAATTCTGACATCGGCGCGATATCGGCTTGACGTCATATTTGTGATGTCATATTGATGTCCAATTAATAACATCCGTCCGACATCAATTCCACATTCAACCATTTACCGACCTCTTAAAATGATATATTCCGACATCGGTACAACATTGGCCCAACGTCATATTTGAGATGTCATATTCATGTTGGTTTATTGACATCGGCCCAACATTAATATTACAACCCTCTATCAAGCTCTTAAATTGGTACCAGTTTCGGCATTGGTGGGATTTTAGCGCGACGTTTTATTTGAGACGTATTTTTTTGGTCAACTTAATGACATCGGCACGATATTCAACTACAACCATTTTCCGACTTATTTCATTTCCAAAACCTCCAACTTAAATTCGACGCTGGCGTAATGTTGGCGCGACGTCTGTTTGCCGACCGCGATCTTGCCGAAGACCTGCCGACACCGGTCCGACGTCAGTTAGATAGCTGGGTACTTATATTTTTGTTAACTTGCTTTGAGAATCTATACTGAATTGAATTTCGTTTAATCGATTACAAACATTAGTAATTCAAAAGTAAAAAAAAAAAGTATTGCTATCGGGAAATTCATGATCGATTATAAGCGATCGTAAGTGAAATGAAAATTTTCGATTTTTGGAATTATTTATATTAAAAAATATACTTTTGTCATGTCCTTGCTGCTGTATATAATTTAGAAGGATATATAAGAATATAAATAACACCTTAAATAGTGTTATGAATATGATTTGAAGGTGGATTATTTCAAATTCAACGCTCTACAAATACTAACTATTACAAAACATACATGCTAAGAAGAGGTGTATATATAGTATACCGATTGCGACCTATGTTTGTAGGACGATAGGATGATAGGTTTAGGAGTAGGCAATAGGTATAGGAATAGGATATTTATAGAATTATGATTTATGAATGAATGTGTGTAAAGGTTAAACAAAATGCATGGATCGGACGTGGAATCTATGCATGTTTTCTAATTTCTTTTTACGTTTTTGATGTTGGTCCTACGTTGGCCATTTGACATTGGGCCATTGTCAAATTTTGATGTTGGTCCAGCATCAGAAAATGACGTTGGGCCAATGTTGGGTTAGCGGACATTCAAACGTCGGGCGAACGTCAAGATTTGATGTTGGGCCAACGTCAAGATTTGATGTTGGGCCAACAATAAAAAATAACGTTGGGCTAATGTCGGGCTGGCGGACATTTTAATGTCGGGCCAACGTCAGAATTTGATGTTGGCCCAACGTCAGGATTTGATATTGGGCCATTGGCGGAAATTGACGTTGGACCAACATCACAGAATGATGTCGTGACAATGTTGGGCTAGCGGACATTTTAACCTCGAGCCGACATCATAATGTTATGTTGGTCCAATGTCATGAGTTGATGTTGGGCCATTGTTGGAAATTGACGTTATGCCAATATCACAAAATGACGTAGTGACGATGTTGGGCTGGCGGACATTTTAACGTCGAGCCCACATCAGAATTTGATATCTGTCCTATGTCAGGATTCGGTGTTGGGCCATTGTCGGAAATTGACATTTGCCCGACATCACAAAATGATGTTGGGACAATGTTAGGCTGGCGGACTTTTTAACGTCGGACCGACGTCAAAACTTGATGTTCTCTCAACGTCAGGAATCGATGTTGGGCCTACGTTAGAACTGACATTGGGCCATTGTCAATAATTGATGTTGGGCCGAAATCGCTAAATGACGTTGGGCCAGCATTACAAAAAGACGCCGAGCTGATGTTGGGCTGGCGGACATTTTAACGTCTCGGTGACGTCGCATGTCGCATGTTGGCCCAACGTCCCCTTACAACGAAAATGACATCGGCCCAACGATGGCACGACGTCAGGTGGCTAGCTGGGGATATGCATCATGAATTAATGGAACGGGTGCATTTGGAGTGAAGAAATTAGTAAAGGAAGTTTGTCTTTATACCTAGACATTAAGGACTACGCAGTGCAGCTATGCGCCTTTATAGCCTGCATGAAGGCGTCAAATGGTCAAAATTATCTATAAAAGCAGGAGGTAGATTCAAGATCCTAAAAAGGCCCTTGGTATGATGGACGATTTACCATGCGCTAGGAAGTTTGTTAGGCCTATACGCGCTCTATGTCTTCTGAAGCGGTGAGCGTCGATCCTCCCGCACGGGACTGAAAATTTGTATAAGGCGCTTTATTGGAAGGATTCTTCAAACTGATATAGGTGCGCTATTGCTAGTACTAGGGAGCGACCATTATGTTCTTCTTTATTATCGTTGATAACATCATTATCATCACAGATTTAATAAAACATGATAATAATGAATGATATATAGACACATTATTTTGGCTAATGTCGGGTCGTCATTTTTTTTTTTTTTTTTGGCCAAACGATTGGGGGGGGGGGGGGGGGGGGCACGTGCCCCCCCCCCCCCCGTGCCCCCCCGTGCCCCCCCCCCCCCCCGTAGCTACGCCACTGTATCCACTATCGGCCTCGCTCCATTCACACCACCGTCACATCATCGTCTTCCGCTCCGCGCCGCGCCCCGTTAGCTCTGGCCTACGGTTCGTGCGGGTACGCCTGGGGTAGTGCAGCCGCTGCGCCTCCTCCGTCTCTGACTCTGTCATATCTTCGGCCGTCATCATTATTCTTCTTCCTCTTCCGTTTCTAACTGTCCCAACTCACCATCATCGTTATCGCTGTCGACAGAAGATTCATCTGAGTCATTCTCTTCAATCTCTAGTTCAAGTTCTAGCGCGAGTTCCGACATTTCGGCTTTTCTTTGAACGCTACGTATGCTGCACGCTGAATTAAAAGCATGTACAAAGTCGGCGCGAGCTGATCGGTACTACGGTCAGCTAGTGCTAGCTACTCAATGAATGACGTCATACTTTTGGCAGAGTTTCGGAGGGGTCCACGAGACGAATTATGAAGTAGTAAAACGGCAATTTTTGATGGAGGGCTATTCCGTTCCGTTGATTCAGCGTCATTGGAAAAGTCAGCATTTGTATACCATATAATGTATTGTTTCATAAAATACCAAATATAAAGCGATTTAAAATCAACAAAATTCTCCTTTAAAGCTTATTATCTAAAATTAAAGTTTATCGCGATTCTAATATTAAAGTTCTGTATATATCGTTCCGCGCTATTCGTAGCTGGAAGGTAAACTTGACTGTAGAAAGAAGAGATGGTTGCAAACGTTGCGCAGCCGAAGAGAAGTATATCAGACCCAGTCCGACATCTGCATCATTAAAGATGGGCTATACAAAAGAGCCAACACTCGTTCATTCTTCTAGGATCGTCTAAAATGGTGACTGTGATGTGACATCAATATCAAACAACTCCAATTATTTATAAGGCTTCGAGGATAAGAATTAACTTTACTCTCCTCACACCAACTTATTCATATTCAACTCCAAAACTATATCAATAAAGTTCTGCAAACCAGGGGCGTCGATCCTGGGGGGGCAGGGGGGGCGGTCGCCCCCCCCAATGAAAATATTGGGGGGGCGAACATATCATTTCGCCCCCCCAATAATTCCGAAAATGAGGAAGAAAAAATCAAGTGATATAATGCCAAAGAGGGGAAAGACACATTTATCAATTAATCTTCAAAATAGCCGTTTTCTAGTTTGAAAAGGACTGTAAATCTCCTTTTTGCCGCGCGCTTCGCGCGCATACAGTTTCTCATATTGCAAGTTTCATTTGGATTGCGGGAACTCACATGTGTTGGGCAGTGTAATTTCTCAAACGAAGTTAATTAAACCCTCATCATTCTATAGATAGCCTACCGTCACAGAAAATCAAATAATCTGAAATATATCTTTCAGTCAATTCTGTCCATATGCGCTGAACGCAAATCATATTGGAATATTATCATGTACCCCCACATTTGAAAGTGGTGAAGATTGTCCCCCTCCCTATGTCATTATCATGATTATGTATGTTTGGTTCCATACTTACAATTATATATTACTTCATATTACGTGAAATTTCTGTCTCAGGAGTGCACCAAATCGCACAATTTCAAGCCCAAAAATACAAAAGCTCTCTACTGTGGGAGGGGGACACCCCCTCCCACACCCTCCCCCACTCGGTCGCTTCGCTTCCTCGCAATGTCTCCCTTCCAGTTTTGAGAAGTTGTTGACGCTCATGCTTAGTTCCATTGGAGCCCAATGCCCTATACTATATCGATGGCTCTATAGCATACAGGACCACGTCGATCCATCTCATACAAGGCTCAATCTTTCCTCTCTATGCCCGAGTATAAGAGTATATGTTCACTATTTCATACAATTTTTACACCCATGATAGGAGTAGCAAATGTCTGAAATCTAAAAGCTTCCGGGGGCTCCGCCCCCTGGACCCCCATTATTGCTTTCAAATGTGGGTGCCCCCCAAAATCAGGTCTTCGAGCCATCAAGACACTTTCAATGAGCGCATAATAAAACTTCCGGGCATGCCAATGTGGGGCTTTTAGCTCTCTCAGGAAAAAAAAACTCAGGAAAATTTTTCAAATTTCGCCCCCCCAATATCAAAATCGGATCGACGCCCCTGCTGCAAACTACAGTTTCAAATAACTAAATCAAAGGAAAAGGATTTTCAAACAATCAATCCTTTAAACCGTTGGAGCACACAATCCATAATTTATAATTTTACGCTCAGTTTTTCATTATCTCACAAAAAATTATTTCGTGCAGCGCCTCTCTAGGAAAACTGAACTACCCCTTTAATCATATATTTTGGCTTTCGTTACTATGTTGCACGGTGTACGATAACGACTGTATCGATAATATTGACTTTAATCATATATTTTGGCGTTCGTAACTATGTTGCACGGTGTACGCTATCGAATGTACTAAAAATCTTGACTTTAATCATATATTTTGGCTTTCGTAGCTATGTTGCATGGTGTACGCTATCGAATATATTAATAATCTTGTCAATATTATTAATAAATACGCTATCGAATATATTAATAATCTTTTCAATATATTAATAAAACTTTCAAGAGATATTTCATCTTTCTTAAAGGAACAATTGAGTTTTCGTATAGAGGGCATACTGATAGAGGGTGTTGCGCTGAAT
>JBAMJV010002118.1:52500-97500 GCA_037951105.1 Echinarachnius parma
ATCGGAATAAATCTGGGGCCCAGATTTAGTCAATGATAAAAAGAAATTTAAAAATGCTTACACTTTTTCAAAACTGTTCAAAAGAGGTTTTTAAATAGTTGTTGATGATCTCTCTATTTAATCATTATTTCAACAAAACATCACATGCATAATTTTGTATGAAAAATGGTTAAAACCAATGCTTTTTTAGAGAGCGCTCTCTTGTGTTTTAATGGCTCTTTTTTTTATGATACCTTTTTACTTAGTCGTTTTTTAATTGTATATACCTTTCGAGCATGATAGAGTTATAACCATTAGTTTGTAATGTTATTGTGCAGGTTTTGGTTACTAAAGCTCAACCTTACCAAAACTGTACTACCCCTTTAATGACGGGCATATCGTTTTACCTATACTGATGCCCTTTGATTTGGGCTACGACCCAAAAGCGTTCCGGAACGCTTTTAATTCAGTCATAAATACCTCCACAACTAAGGAGACATTTGACAAATCAAAAGTCATTTTTATTAATTCTTCTGTTCAAATCGGCTAAAGAACAAGGAACGAGAGAAATGTAAGAGATTCAAGTGATTTTAGTTGAATTTGACACAGATTAATAGACCACTTTAACATGTTTAAGGTGAGTTGAATTGATGCCCTGTTTTGAAATGTACTAATGGATCATGACCGAACCCTCCAGAGGGGTGTTTCACAAAGATCCTAAGTTGAACTTAACTCTAAGCTGGACCTAAATATTATGGTAAGCCATTAGTTTCTTTGAAACATTTTTGTAAAAGTTATTTTGAATGGCATGAAATATTCATTCAAATAATTTATATTTTCTATTATCAAAGAGATTTCATGTTCTTAATGCAACATTTATGAAAAGTCTAAAATTCTTGCTTCGTTGATTTTGAATATATTGTACTGTATATTGTATATATTGTATATTGTGAAACACCCCCCCCCCCCCCCGGTTTTCAGAAGTATTTTTAACCTATTGCTTTGATTTTAATGGATGCTGTCAATCAAAATCAATCTTTTCCTGTATATAATTTGAAAACGTATTTATGTTTGCAATAATTATTTGTCGCATGTCGTAGCTACGCGAAAACATATTACAACATTAACAAGTATGCATCACTAGATAGCTAGGGGCGTCAAGAGTAATCACACATGTATATAATTGTTAAAGGGGTAGTGCAGTTTTGGTAGAGAGCGCTCTGCACACCACAATTTTTCGTGAGGTAATGAAAAACTGAGTGTCGAATTTGAAAGAACATGCAATTTTAATGGCAGAATAAACTTTATTTGGTCAAAATCGGTTCAGAAATGGCTGAAATATCAATAAATATATCCGGATTTGGGCCCCAAATAAATACGATGATTTTTTGAAAAAAATATAAAAAATGCTTACACTTTTTCAAAAATTTTCAAAAGCGGTTTTTAAATATACCCCTCACAAAAAGTTCCGCAATTCAAGTTTGAGCATTCATATCTCTCATATTACTTTATTACCGTTCATGAATGTGGTATCATTGGAAAGCTTGTATTCCCCCATTCACATTGATATGATATTTGCTATGGATACTTTATCATGGAATGTGCATGACACCCGAATACGGGGCAAAGCCAAAAGTGAAATGTTGCAAAATGCCACATATTGCAACAATGTACCTTCCTTTTGTAGGGAGAATAAAGTGTTTTGAATGCGTGAATGTCAATGGCGAATTATCATTTTCTTTGAAGGATGATAGGTGTCTTTATTAATCTGAGGTGGTACAATAACATTGGTGTATGTTGTTAGGAATTTGTAATGTGTTTTATTGACTGATTGAGAAATTATCATTATGTTTGACTTTTACACAAGTTTACACAAAATCCACCACAAGTACAGTACAAACGTCACTTTTCATTGTCCAAACAACAGAAAATGCATAATTGTATTCATGACCACTTCAGAATCATTCTATCCTCCAGGGGAAATGATAATACGCCATTGACATCATGCATGATCGCCTCAACATCATTCAAAACATTACTTATTCTCCCAATTACATGATACATCATATTGACAATATCAATGCATTTTGCAACATGTCACTTTTGACTTTGCCCCATATTCGGATGTAATGCACATTCCATGATAAAATATCCATAACAAATGTCATACCAATTGTTAAGGGGTGAAAACAAGCTTTCCAGTGATTCCAAATGTATGAACGGTAATAAAGTACTAGGAGAGATATGAACGCTCAACATGCTCAAACAGTTAGTAACAGTTTTGGTACGGCTGAACTTTAGTAACCTCTCTATTTTAATCATTATTTCAACAAAACATCACATGCATAATTTTGTATGAAAAATGCTTGAAACCAATGCCTTATTAGAGAGCGCCCTCTTGTGTTTTAATGGCGCTTTTTGAATGATAACAGGCTTTTTACTTAATCGTTTGTATTTTTGTATACCTTTCGAGCATGGTGGGGTTATAAATGTTAGTTTGTAATGTTACTGTGCAGGTTTTGGTTACTAAAGTTCAGCCTTACCAAAACTGTACTACCCCTTTAAGTTCAATGTGCATCGGAGATCCAAGTATCAAAGGAATTAAACAAATTCCTTGTCCTAAATGTGTCTAAGGGAATTAATATTATATAATCGGTCTGTGTAACATCTTTTTTTAGATGCCATGAAACAAATGACGTAGTCATTGTTAGGATGAACACAACATACAATATGAATGCACGTGCTGGGTTGTGTATATTATGAGACATCGTATGCTAACTTTCGATCATTCTTTCCACTATGTGAAGTAATCAAAACAGTTATGTATGTTTCATCCGAAAAGCGTTTATTATTGATCATCAGATGTGTAATTTAAATTGCTGCGTAAATTGGACATCTGATGCGCATTTAAATGAAAAACGTATATTATTGTTAATCTGTATATTATTGTTAAAGGTAATGGTGAGTATTGGTAATTTCCAAAGTGCCCCCCCCCCCCCCCCCCCCCCCAATTAATTGTAACGGATATGGTTGATTTCAATTCCAAATGAAAGATCATCGAAAAAAACATGGGAAATAATAATAATTCCCTTTCAAATGCTTTCATTGCTTTCATATGATATAAAAAGATTGACGCCCGGGTATCACTTTTTAGAGAACGCTAGCGCGAGGCCCTAACGTTCTAGGTGCTCCTAATACAGGACTGAAAATAGATATGTTTGTGCACGCTAATTGTGCTTAAAACTATACGTATGATACGGTACCAATTCACTCTCCAATATGTGATCCAACTATAGGGTGCATTAAAATTATGATTTCCCCCTCCATTCCGCAAAAATCAGTGATATTATGCAACTCATGGACTTCTATCCGTGTGTTAGAAAGACGAACGAACGGGGATTGCGGTTACACATGAACATGCACGGTACCGTACCGCGCACTGCAGTCCCGTATTAGGACCTAGAACGCTATCGCTTCGCGCTAGAGTAAATTTGACAATTGAGTTGTAACGGCTATTTTTGAATGATAACAGAGGTTTTACTTTGTCGTTTGTAATTGTGCATACTTTTCGAGCATGGTGAGGTAATAACTATTAGTTTGTACCGTAATCGTGCAGGTTTTGGTTACTAAAGTTAAGTTTGACCAATACTCACCATTATCTTTAATAGAGCCCCTAGCTCTATAAATATGTATACTTTCATGTTTTCATTTTAATTCTTCGCGTAGCTCTTTTAACCTTTAAAGGTACACTTGAGTATTGGTACTTCCCGAAATGCCCCTTGACACTTAATTGGTTGGTTTTAATTCCATTTGAAAGTTCCTTGAATAGAACATGTAAAATGAGAATCATTCCCTATCAAATGCTCTCATAGTTGAACATTTTGATTTCAAGATATTTTATTCATAAGTCTACCGGCCGGGGGACATTTGGACTTTTTAGAATAATACAACAAATGCTTATAGACTACTTTGAAAAAAATCTAAATAGGTTTTTGAATAGTTGTTGATGATATTTCTATTGAATCATTATTTTAACGAAACATTAAATGCACAATTTTGTATGAAAAAATTGCTGAAATCAATGAGTTTTTAGAGAGCACCCTCTTGAGTTGTAACGGCTCTTTTTTTATGATAACAGGGTTTTTACTTAGTCATTTGTAATTGTTACCTATCGAGCATGGTGGAGTTATAACTATTACTTTGTACCGTAATGATGCAGTTTTTGGTTACTAAAGTTAAAGGCCAATGCAACTCCAGAATAGAGTTTATCCTACTTTATACATCGTAATATGCTTGTTTATTTCGCATATAACATTACCCCGACTCAGATTTCTGCTTTGGAAGAAATATGTGAAAACACTATCGGGTACACCACTATTCACGCGAACGCTGGAGGCCGCCATTGTTAGGTATGTGCGGGCGTACACCACTGTAATCGGTTAATGATGCATTCCTGCACTTAACTCAATTCAATAACACCGATTCAAACCATTGTTTGAATACTTGTAGACGCTTTGATGAGTCTGCAAATCAGTGAAAAGCTTTTCTATCTTTTTGTTCGGCCATCCGCACATACGTCATAATTTGCAAAGCATGTCGGGTAGTCACACGAACATGGCCACTCCTATCATATTTTGCCGCCGTAAAAATTAGTAACACTTGGTTTAGGATTACATGGGATCCAGTTAGGTAGGCCAAAATTGCCAAGTCATGTATCAAATTCAATGTCTGTTCACCCTCTAAATGATAATACATGTAGTAGCCGAAAGCCATAGTTTCATTGTCCTTTAAGTTTGACCAATACTCAACTATCCCTTTAACATGTTTAACGAGTTAAAGGGGACCACCAGGCAAATAATAACACATAATTATATGTTTTGATACCGTTGTGTGATATCAAATAGATGCCCAACATTTTGCAAAGGGTTGTGTATTTAAACAATGCAATTGATTGCCACCACTTACTGAACCATTATTATTTCATGGTTCCGTACGCGCCAATATAAGAGTGCGCCAATTCTATTCACGGCCTCTCTGAAAAACAGCCTGTTTGGCTGATCGAGGGCTTTTTACCGTGTTTAAATAAAATAAAACAAACAAACAAACAAACGCGTACGTTTGGAGACAATAGAAATACGGACGATGCGAAGATCGTCCTAGACAAAAGGTAGTCTTCGTATGCAGACCCCTGAACACATTTTGTAGTATGGTGATGCTTTTTTCCAACTATGTATTTTTTTTCTGGAAAACTATTCTGTTGGTGAAATGGACTACTCAAGATGGTACCTTCTTTCATGAGAAATTTTTTTTTTTTGGGTGGTGGTACCCTTTAACTTTAGAATGGGTACATGCCGTTGCTTTATAAATTTAGTTATTTGATCTACATACAACCCTATAGGAAACACAAATCTGACTACGGCGGGCATCGAAAATGCGACCTCAGGATTGTTAGACCGATGCTCTTACTAACTGTGCCAACTTAAAGGGACAGTCCGCCTTTTACAAATCATCTGAAAAGTTTCCAGTATCTAGATGGGGATAAATATGACACCCATGTGAAATTTTTAATTGAACAACGCTGTAATTTAGATTCTATGAAGGAAAAACTACCAAGAAAAAATAGCAAAGATATTCTCTCTTCAATGTAGTAATGTAGGCTACTACATTTCGGCCACTTGATATGTTTAGCTGATTCATGGTCAGAATACAACTGTCATGATCTTATTCACGAGAAACCTGTGTATAGATACAATTTCGTATATGCATGCTACAAAATAACATCTCAAATGAAAGAAAGAAGGAATAGATCTTAAGTTTGTAAAATATTTCAGTACTTAATTGATTCTTCGGTCATTAAGTTGCACACGGCAAACGCAGGCAGTTTGGCGTGCACTCAAAGTATGATGTCGAACACTATGGGCGGTGCAGAGAGATCGATTAGCACCGCTCTACAGTAGCTTATAGTCAGGTTCACTATGTAAAGTTGTCAACTTTTTGGGGGGATTTGTAAACCTATACATTTTTGGAATCTGTATAGTATAAGAAGTCAGAAACACAATGTTTACAATTTGCCGGAAGCATGTATGGCGGCCATCTTGGATTTTCAAAATGGCCACCTTGAAAATACGTGTTTTTCAATATCTCAGCATGCAAGTGGCTTAAAGTCATGATTTTAACGGCTAAACATACATTTTCAGGGATGAGTAAGGCAGTGGTACAATGTAAAATAAGCTAAACATTACCAAAAAGCGGCCATCCTGGATTTCAAAATGGCCGCCTTGAAAATGGGTGTTTCTCAATATTTCAGCATCCAAGTGGCTTAGAGTCATGATTTTAATGGCTAAACATACGTTTTCAAGGATTTGGAAGCCAGTGGTATGAATTAGAATAAGCTACACATAACCACAAAGCGGCAATCTTGGATTTTAAAAATGGCCACCTTGAAAATACGTGTTTTCAATATCCCAGCATGCAAGTGGCTTAAAGTCATGATTTTAACGGCTAAACATACATTTTCAAGGATGAGGAAGCCATTTGTTTAAAGTAAAGTAAGCTTAACATAATCATAATTATAGCAGATTATAATGTTCATTTTATTATAATAGATGTTCTTAATGGTTCAGAACTTCAATGTGTAGCAAGTAATATCTCTAGCATGTCCAGATAGCTTCTTGGACAGCTTTATATAAGAGTCTTTACATTTCATAATCATCATCCTCATCACTGTCACTGGTGTCACGTAAGAAAATACGCCGAGGAGCCAATTGTTCAAGGTCGCAAGTCAGAGAGAGTTTATTCATGTAACAAAACAATAACAACAAAAACAGCGGGGCCCGATTCTTTCCCGCACCGGGTTTGGTGTCTACATATACTTTAAATGCACATCAAAGCAAAGCGATAATTATTTTATGACAATTATCCCCCTATTTCAGTAAACATTTACTTGTAAATTTTACATAAAAAATGAAATAATTATTGACGTAACTATCTCAAGCTAAGCATTTATACTGCATCGAATAAAACAAGTATCCATATATATGTAAAATCATCTGTTTACACTAAAACCTTTGTCCATCTTTATCTGAATAAACAACTTCATAAATAGCAATAAGTGTCCTTTACACCATTTTCTTTCGTCGCATGTACACGTATCACTAACGGTAAAACCAGACAGTCCTTCTACAACAATGACTTAATTTATACATTGGTGCTTACAACAAAACATATGGTATGGTATTGATGCTTACACTACAACATATGGTATTTTTTTTAAGCCCTCCTATACATGCACTTACACTGTTACTAAATGAATTTCTAACGTCATAACAGAACAGGCATCTCTGAATAGCTCTTATACTTATTAAATGAGTGGACAACCCGTTCACTCAAACTCAAGTCATCTTTATAATCACATATGTTCTTTTACACTTTATATAATTACACATGTATGCATCAACAAAAAATCTGTACTACAAATTTTTCAAAATACTCCATCATCAGTTTTAACATTCAATAACAAGTTGAATATTGAGTGATCTTGACCAGTATGTATACAATTGCGAAGAAAATCATACCCTTAACATATATCACAACAGTTTATATCATTGTACCAATGCAAGGCTGAATCGGCGGCTTTATAAAAAGGCATGCAATGCAGATACATATTTCTATAACAACTACAATTAACATTGGTTGATGTCTAATCCACAAAACAAGCTTTCACATTCATAGCCATAATCAAAGTACAATTTTCCTAAAGACAAAATACACAATTATCCATCATGAAGAGGCACATTATGTAAATAAGGAAGCTGGATTGATCAAGTATGCTATATAACAGAGAAAACACTAAATACATCTTATAACGACTGCATACATCTATGTTAATCTGAGAAAACGGGATAAAACTACTTTATTGTGTGTAAGTGAATTATGTATTACTGTATGTAGAAACTGTCCGCACGACAGTTTAAGCCCGCCTTCTCAAACTGTTCGCAAAACAGTTGAATGCTTCCTTGGTAACTGCTCGCAAAACAGTTAAAGCCTGCCTTCGAAAACTGCTCGCAAAACAGTTAATTCCCTCTTATCGAAACTGTTCGCAAAACAGTTATTGCTTTCTCTCGAAACTGTTCGCAAAACAGTTAATGCTTTCTCTCGTAACGCTCTGAGTTCCTTCTCTGGTGGTGTCGACGTGAAGTCCTTGCTTGCAGTCCCGTGTTCGCGATAATATGGCATCTTCGATTTCTTGGAAGTTTATCGGATACATTTTTGATGTCTTCTATGTCGCTTAATCGAGAAATTTTGTTTAAATGTTCGTATCTCGAATTGTATCGTCCAAAATAACAGCTTAAGCGTAAAAGCTAATCCTCTACTACATTAATAACATTCCAAGAAATGGAAACCATATTTTCAAAGTTCACTGTTCCATTCTTGCTATTATTAAAATAAACCACATGCAACTATATCTCTTTTTTAAAAGATCTACACATAAATATAAATCCTCTACAAACATTGAGCATTTTCACGTTTTCATGAAACAATTTCAACGTTCCTTTCGGCTTGTACAACCTGTTGTGCACACCTAAATAACCTTAATCTTAATCTAACGAAGGAAAAACAAACAGGTTATTAAAATTAGCAACATTTCCATTGTGCGTTACTAACCAAGCTTAGGCTATCAAAACCATATCCTATGGTTTCCTTCCACTTAATAACAATAAAGTCACTATCTAAATAAAAAAAATATGACGTTTCATTTTAAAATGCTACACGACGAGTAGGCAAATTTTCACAATATCATTAACTCGATACAATCATACTGATATACATTAAAACATATTTCAATCCTTTCAATATTAACAATACATCAAACCTTTAGCATATTCAGTTCACCAAATATAGCATGTTTTATCAATATCATTTATGCTGCTTCTAAAATTAAATACAACAAATTACCTATTTTGTTTTCAACAAACTAATTTGATTCAGGCTGACAATACCACAATACATTTTCTCACTAAATGCCTTCAAAACCTTTTCCTTGTAGTATAACAAAAAAAAACAGTTCAGTAAATCCCACTGATTAAACATTTCCAAAATAAACATGATCCTTTATATGATCAGCCATAAACTTCAAACTCACAAAGTAATACTGACCACAATTTACCATTTCATATGAACATTGACCATTTTGTATGAACAATACAAAATAATAATACGTTAAACACCACAACCAACTTTTACATTCTTAAGTACTCATAAAATCTGCTACAGTGTTTTCCTGCCCCTCACAGATACACAAGCAAGAACCTAGAATCTCATGATTCTCTCGTCCTCAAACTTTTCTGCCTGAATCTGAAGGTACACTGCAAGACTATAGTGATTTGTATGCACCTCAAGTTCGTGACCTTACAGTGCCATTTCAACCCCTGTGGAACCACATAGGAAGAGCAACTCAGCTTCTCACTAGTCCAGTGCAACCTGCACTCCACAGCCAAGGATTTCTTGGGCACATCCTGATAGTCCCACAACAACAGTGACAACTCTTTCCCATGACTCTCATCCAAGGAATCAGTCACCTTGACATGCTCGATGAATTCCTCTTCGTGCATGGGCGGAATCTTGGTCTCAACCACATCACTTTCATCACTCACTTCACCAGCATAAACTCCCATCAACGATTCATGCACCATCCTCATGACCTTCTTCCTCTGTGACACTGGAAGAACCACCCATCTGTGTCCTACCCCAACACTAGGATCACACTCATTTCTCCTTTGTCTACACCGACAATGACCTTCTGACACAAACATGTCCTCCGATTTCTCAACACTACCTGCTTCACTCAGCACTGGTTGCGACAATGGATCATTCTTTTGTTCTTCAACAAAATCTGCAGGCTTCACACAAGAAATGGGATCGCCAACCTTCAAACCCTTGAGCGGTTTGCCCTTGGCCTCCTTCTGAGATCTCGTCTCTACTGCCATCACCGTTGGACCATCTTCTTGCGTACCCGGAAAACCATCCGCCTGCTCACCTCGATTAAGAATCTGCTCAACCACCTCACTCACCACCATGCTCACCTCTGGCACCAATGTCAAATTCGGATCATGGGGCTCACGTGCCCCCGTTATATTGCCTATAACGACATCACACAACGAATTAGGCATACACAGCGCTTCAACCTCCCCTACATAGAATGGCGAATCCACCAACACCCTTGCTACTGAGAACTGTCTCACCGTGCCATCAATTAGAACCACCGACTGCTGTGCCCCTGTCAACTGATCAGCATCCACCAATCCTGATTTGACCACACACGTACTACACCCTGTATCTCTCAACACTGATACAGCTCGGTTCCCCTTGACGAGTCTACCTGAAACTACCGGCATGTGCTTCATCATTGCCCCTATCTGATCATAAGCCATTCCCAACTTATCCAATTCATTCTCACCAGCCCGTACGACTGTACTAGATTCATCCAAATCTACTTGTGGTAAGCAAATACCAGCTTGCCCAATCTGCAATGACTCGACATGTGGTGGGCCATCATCGGATCTTAATGAACCAGCAGATCCTGTCACCTCATTACCCATAACACTGCCACCCTGTTCATTTGGAGTGGGTGAATCAACACCCTCTACCTCTACCAATCCTTGCGCTGACTGCACCTTCGCAAGTAAAGGGCAATCCCTTCTAAAGTGCGACGGACTCCCACACATATAGCACCCCCGAACACCAGGAAGTGAACGTTCCTTACTCATCGTCCTATCCCCTCGAGTCTCAAATCTCTTGCTACCAGAATCACCCTTGCCCTTGGCTACATTTAACCGACTGGGACCGACAGTTCCCTGCTTCCCTGAAGAACTTGGTTTAAATTCTATTTGATTGTGCTGTGGACCAAATGTCTGCACTCCGTGTGCCCCCACGTACACCATGGCTCGAGCAACCACATCCCCCGTGCTAGCACACTGGCCCTCCTTAACAAACAACTCAACCCCCTTTGGGCAGCAATGCATGAACTGCTCTCTCAAAATCAAGTCAAACAACAACTCAAATTCCTCATCTACCTGAGACATCTCCACCCACTTCTCAAGGTACCCTTTCAACCTCACAACAAACTGCTTGGGTTGCTCACCCTTTTCTGGCCTAGCTGTGCGAAACCTTTTTCGATAGCCATCGGCCGTCAAATTATAGTGCTCTAACAACTCTTGCTTAACTACACTATACTTATTCCTATCACTCCTGGACATTCGATCAACAACTTCTAACGCATGTCCAGTCAAGTTTGAGATCAAATACAAAGCCCTCGCATCAACAGGAACCCTCTGGCTCTCCATCACCAACTCAAACTTAGTAATATATGCGTCAAATTTGTCCCTTGTCTCATCGAACAGACCAACTTTCAACTTCGGCCCACCAAAATCTGTGCGGCTGGCACTAGCAGTAGCAGTAGCACTCCTCTCATCCGCGGCAGCTCGCAGCTCTGCGAGTTTAAACTCCCGTTCCTGCTGTTCATCCCATTTCTCACACCGCGTTGTAACAAAATTACTTAGATCGCCCCCCGTGAAACCTGCCTCTCTACCTGCAGCAGAAAACTCCCTCACAAGCTCCGCGCTAGCCATTGTAATTTTCAACACACTCAAACAATATTCACGAAAGTCTAAGTCAAATCTACAAATTACAAATAAGACCCGAGAGTCTAGCCTAGTATTGTCTACACAATCTTTAAAAAGTTGTCAAAAAATACTCCACATAATTGACATGTCATAGATTTATAACGACTTCAAATTCAATCCTTACTTAAATACATACATGTACAACACTAGTCTTAAACCTGACAACAAAATGTCTTCAGACTACACATCAGTATTCAGTATTTGAAGTTACAATCTACACATAAAAATACCGTTTGTCAGAGTCACACACTGCACAAACCAAATCCACAAACTAGACTAGAGCAGATGATGCGGTTCGCGGCCGGTTAAGGGTTTCCGTCGGCAAAATAAAAATCACGCGCGCTAGCAAAATACTTATTGGTATCAAATTATAGGTCAGATACTCACTTACCTGGATATTGAAAACAAAGACATCGTTCCGACAAAAAAGTATAATTTGACCGCTGCCGCGAATGGCTTTCCTAGTCCCGGTTCGCGGCCGGGTCGCTCCGGTTCGCGGCCGTGCGCGCTAGTCGCTCGCTAGCAGCGAAGCGGCAAACGCGAATTACGGGAATGCCGAAGTTGTTTTCGAGCTTGAAAAGTTGAAAACACCTTTTTTGTCATGATGATTATATCCTTTGGTTTATATTTTTGATGATTTGGGTAATTTTACAATGTTATTTTGTTTTGTTTCCACAGGTTGATGATAATTGAAACGTCAATCTCAACGATCTGGTGATGATGTGCGTCATATCTCACAAGTCACATGACAAGTCTACGATGTCGATTCGATGTTTGTCGCCCTCTTCTGGCCGTATAGAATTGTGTTTGCATTGAATTATATTTATTTAAATCATTATTTTGTTTTGTTTCCGTAAAGTAATATTATATTACGGATATCATATTAAAATATTATATTTTGAGTGATCCATAACCAGCTGTAGACTGAGGAGTAGATGGGCAATAATTGTGCCTTCCCTAAATCCCTTGTTGAAAATATTATAATTTTCAGACTTAGATAATTATTGTAGTCATATATTGTTTATTGTGGGGGGGGGGGGGGGGGGGGGGGACCGTGTTGGGGGCATACACGGGAAATATATGTTTGGGGACTGACTGATATGTACTCCTAGTTTCCTACTGTGTGTGTTTGGGGCGTTACAGGCTTTGGACAGGAACATTATTTCTCACAGTGCTTGCCCAACAGTTCTTCCCTGCACCCCGCCGTTGCACCTTACTCCTTTCATTTTTAGTAACTTTTTCAACTTTACTTTACTCTCTATATGATTTGTATTTTCATGTGGGTTGTATGTCGAGTATAAACGAAAAAATAGATTATATTCCAAGGAAAATTATTGTAATTCAAAGTGAATAACTTTGTATCATATAACAAGAATCGTGAAAGTTATCTTGCATTAATGTTGCTAACAGTCATAAACTCATAATTATTTGTTATCAATTTGTATTATCATTATAACATGAATATTACTCTAATCCTCACCCTCTATTTCTTCCTGTATCCTCCCTCCTTCAGTAAGGCCTGCTTGTGATATCGGTCTTCTGCATTCCCCCTTTTCTTTCTTTTCAAATTCGATTCGAAAAAATATGTTTGATAAATTGTTCTTTTGTTTTGGTTACTTATATTTATTCACTTATGAAGTAGGTCTACTTTTTATATTAATAATTATCATATTGCTAAGATGTTTTCATTGTTATTTTTGTTATTGTATAATATGTATTACTAGCAATATTGTTTTCGAGTATATATTCGGCAAATGATGAAGTACATGAAATGTATAGTCCGAAAATGCATTGAGGTTCGTTATACCGAAAATGAAATTTTTAACGAACTCCGTTTCATTTCATATTGACAAACCTCATTTCTTTTTCGGAAAACGAACATTCGGATTAACGCACCGTCGGAATTATAAAATATAAAGGCCTTTGATAAACGAACTTTCATGAAAGGTATATATATATATTGCCCATTATATCTTTAGTATTCATGCTAATTGTCATGATTTTTATCAACCATTAATTGTTATTATCATTATAACGTGAATATTACTCTAATCCTCACCCTCTCTTTCTTCCTGTATCCTCTCCTCATTCTGTAATGCCGGTATCATTTCAAGCTCTGCTTACGATATCGATCTTCTGCATTCTCTCCCTTTCCTTTCTTTTCAAATTCGATTCGAAATTATGTTTGATACATTGTTCTTTTGGTTACTATTATGCCGTTGTCGAGTATAATTATATTCAGCAAAATAATGAGGTACAGGTCGTTATTTTGAAGTATGGAATAGTCTTGAGACTCAAATACAAAATTGCCCCCACTTAGAAATTAAAAGTATAATTACTTTATATAGTTGCACTGCAATAAGAAAGATTCATAATTCACTATTTTCCCGTTTTGTATACAATGCAGTTTGTCATGATTTTTGTTTGGCCTTTTGGTCTTTGCAATCATAATAAATGTATTTAATATACATTTCATACACCTGTGATAGGCCGCATTGGCCTCTATTTATCCCCCCCCCCCCCCATACACACACACACACACACACACACACACACACACACACACACACACACACACACACACACACACACACACACACACACGCACACATTTTGATATTCTTTGTTTTATATTGTTGTTTTTTATCAAATGTGGAAAAATAAATAAATTTTCCCGATAATGAAACCGGGGGTAGAATATTCCGACGATTCGTTGATATGAAAATGAAAAAGGGTTTGTTACTCCGTAAAATAAAATCACGGAGGTTCGTTAGTCCGAAAATGCGATGAGGTTCAATAAACTGAAAATGAAATTGTTAACGAACTCTGTTTCATTTTTAGATTAACAAACCTCATTTCAATTTCGGATTAATGGAACCCTATATTTCATTTTCAAAAGTTAAACGAACATTCGGATTAACGAACCGTCCGAATTATAAACCTTTGATAAGTGAACTTTCGGCTTAATGCAACAAATATTCGGATGATAAACGAACCCTAATTCATTTTCGGATTAACGAACCCCCATGTAGGCCTATGTGACATCAATGTGATTGGAATAATAATCATTCGGAATAACGAACCTTCGGAATAATCGAGCAGCACCCGTATACATGGTATAATTGAACAGACACCGACTTTGGTCTAAGTCAATTTCACAAAAGGTTTTCACATTTTAGTGCGTCGAAAAGAAGAAAAAAACAGAGATCCACAAATATGAACATGCATCACCTAATCATTCGTGGGATTTCAAATTGAAGGTAACATAATTTAAAACCTCATGTACATTATTATTCAATAACGGCTGTTGTGAATAATATAGTAGCATGTACGCTATTATATTTATGTCTAACTAAATATTTGACAAACAAATATATCGGTTAAAATAAATTTACATGTAAATATAGTTCAAAAAAATTACAATGTAACACATGTAAAATACGTTTGTATCGAAACAAATTTCCTTTCAAGTAGAAATGGGATCCTTCGTACGAGTCTTCTTGTAGATGGGACAAAAATGTAATTAAGTTAAATTAAGTACCCCTTTACTTGCGTACTTATAAATACAAAACAAATAATTAATATAATTATATGCTTATGAAAATTACATCATTCTGTTTTATACACTGCAAAAACGAAAATGCAAATTAGTACTAGTAGTGAAAGTTATGGCAATAATTAATGCTAGTGAGAAGTTTTTAACAGTGGTGTAATTTTCCATGCATTTTTCATATAAATGATAATAATAATATGAACATTGTTATAGCGCAGCTACTATAACTATAAGTATACAAAACAAATAATTCATATGTTTATGCTTATGAAAATCACATCACTCTGTTATATGATACTCTACTGCGCTGAAATAATTATTTATAATCAACATTTTGAATTATTAGAACTTGATAATCATATACGAAGATCTAGGCATGAATTAAGTAAATACAATGCGACTATGATATCGTTGATAAACAATTTTATGAAGACACCAAAACAGAATATGATAGACATGTAAGAAGCGGGTGTTTATCTGTTCATCATTATTATAAAATTGACAAGTTGAAGTATCCGACCAGATCAGAGCAAGCCATGAACCGCCTTGAACAATGCCGAGTATAGCTCTGCGTCTTCTCCATCGAGTCACCTAAATAGTTGGCGAAACAAAAAGAAAGAACTTACGAAAAAGGTGTTACCGTAAAAAAATGTAATTCCATTTTGAAATATTTTGTGGAACACTTGGTCCTAAATAATAATTTAGGGACATGATAATCTACAAAAATGCACCCTTGTTTCCCATCCCTGACCCTGGCACCACTGCAAGGCCAAGGGGTTACGTTTTATTTTATCACAAGAAGCACAGGAAAGTCCTTTTCAAAAATGTAAAATGAATTTGTGCTTCTTTATTTAGTCATCTTTTTTTTTTTTATGGATTGGGATTTGCCAAGAGAGGAATTATCCCCTTCCCCTTCCAAACTTTGCTGGCGTCTCTCTTATATGATTCTAGTTAATCTTAATTCAGATGATATCGGCTTCAATTCAGTACCCACGTGTTTGAGAAATAATGACTCGATCGTTATGATGAGATGGTTATTATTGTGGGGGTAGAAAAGGTTTAATTCCTTGATTGATGAGTTCCATAATATACATAATGAAGGGCTTTTATTTTTAGCGTAATAAAACCCTGTGATCATAGTGGATGAGTCTAACAAATAATACGGGAGCAGAAAGCTTCAAGAAAATTCCGGGTCTACATCAGCCATGTGACCTGCATGCACGCTCATGCAAAAGCGCTGCGTGTGCGTAGTACATGCTGTTCTGTGTGGGGAAACCCCCGGCCGCGAACCAGGTTACGCAGTCGATATAGATACCCCGATCGCGGCCGCCCCGTAATTGACCGATTCGCTTTTTATTTTCAAGTTCACAGTGTCTTATAATCGTTCACCATCTCAAATTCTACCATTCAACTTCAAAATTAGACGTCTCAAACGAAAATTCATGTAATAAGAAAGGTCTAGGTAAGTCCATGATCCTTAACTTACCAGTTAGCAGCTCGCGCAGTTGTTATGTTTCTGCTCGGTTCGCGACAGTCAACCTCAAATTGCCCTGTTCCAGCGGGCTGGTCGGGAATGTCGCGGGTACGAGATGAAAGAGCATAATTTTTTGTACGACATGCATACATTCAATTTGCCGTATCGCGATTTTCCGCTGTTCAATCGAAGCGCGATCGCTGTACCTGCCGCGAACCGGCGCATGGCCGCGAACCGCATCATCTGCCCTAACTCTTTCTAACGTGTATGATCACCCCCAATTCAAGGATTTTTCAAAACAAATGATGTGGGTAAGGTAGGTACTTTCCACAATGTAAAATTCGGTCATGTGTCATCATGAACTCGCCTCCAAATACGAAAAGTCGAAATAGGGTGGCGCCGTTACATTTTGGGTTTTTTTTTGCTACCATTTTCTTAATTTTTTTCAAAACCGGAAAACCTTTCTTGACAAATTTGGTATAATTTCAAAGAGCTTTCAGAATGCTATTTATCTGCAAAGTTTGAAAGGTATTCCTCTTTTCAAAGTGGAGATACATTTGAAGGTCGGAGCAAAAGAGTGGCGCAGGAAGCGGCGCCCGTGTACAAAGGGGGTACAAATTAAAGTCTATAGATGGGAAAATGCCTCTCAGTCTCAGACTTTAGAGTGCAATTTTTCCTAAAACGTTAATAACTTTGTCAAAACTAGATGCATAGCAACAATGTTGGTATCGAATGAAAGTTTAAACATTGAACTTTAATGTCAAATGATTGAAAAGTGTGTTTGCCTCATGAAATTTTAACTAAATCAACACAAACATAGAACGTTGGGGGTTGTCTGTAAAACTCTGTACAAACTCTGACTATGGGGGCACAATTTTGACCAATACATTTTGTGAATTCTTGGTAAAAACGTTAATATCTTAAAAAAGAAACGGTGTAAGACTACAAATTTAGTATCAAATTAAAGCTTACTTATCAAACTGTATTATGTCCCAACCTATCTAGGCTTGACTTTATAATATTCCATTCCTCTGGGCTCTGGCTCTAGTGACTCCTACATAGTGAACATTTATTGATTATTTCAACAACAAAAAATCATGAAGTATGAATGAAAATATATTCCGCAAAATGATAATTTACCCCATATATTATGATATTGCTGTAAAGGTCTAAGTCTGCTCTGCTTTAAAATAGTATCATTAGTTGTCTCTATAGAGCTACTTCAGAAAAAGTTATCAGGAAAATATTGACCTCTAAATTACTAAAACTGTAAACAAAATGTTATGTTTTTGTTAATATAAAACATTAACTGTACACCTAGTGTTATTTCTGAGTGCATATTTGGGTTCCTTGGAAAATTTTCCTTTCAGAAAATGTATACTCTTCTAGGATAGGGGGACTTCCTCAGAAAATATTCGCTCTCAACTGTAATATTGTCCCGCAGAAGCCCAAAACGGCATGTAACACAAAAGGAGGCGACCTAACGACGCATGACCATTCATGTATTGTACCTTTGTTTTGCGGTGGCCCTATTTTAAGTAATTATTATAAATTTGAATAATGATTTTATAGTCTACATATTAAAGCTTCATAAAACAGCCATTTGGATAACTTTAATATGCCTCATATATACGATTATCAGTGTCTCAATAGTTATTCTCCCATAATCCAACAAAAAAAAGGAATAATCAGTGTTATTCCCGAAAGAAAATCATGTCATAGAAAACTCATACCCGAAATTGATTTCAGAGGAGAATTAAACAATATTTCAGGATACATACTTATCATGTATTAATAAATAATCACTATCAGTAGATTTATAACTGATTATTAAACCCAGGAATTGTATCGTGCATGTGTACACGTGTGTTTGTGTGTGTGCGTGCGTGTGTACGACGTACGTGTGTGCGCGCGCGCGCGCGTGTGATGTGTGTGTGTGTGTTTGTGTGCGTGCATGTGCAAGTTATGGAAAGAGGATTCAAGGTTGATAAAATTCGTTGAGGTTAATGACAAAATGTTATGAATTATAATGTATATTTTGATAGTTTAGGTTTAAAAAGTGTTTATAAGTGTTTGGATGTGAATTCAAGGAAAATGTTTGATTATTTTATAAAAGAATTACAAAAACACGTTCTATTTGCAGGTAAGGGATTGGCAAAATAATTATGATTATATCGATAAGGAATTAAAGGTACATTTGAGTATTGGTACTTCCCGAAATGCCCCTTGACACTAAATTGGTTGGTTTTAATTTCATTTGAAAGTATGTGAAATGAGAATCATTCCCTTTCGAATGCTCTCATAGTGGTACAATTTAATTTCAAAATATTTAATTTATAATATATCGAATAGCCAGACGATATCTTGACTTTAAAAAAAAATACATAAAATGCTTTTAACTCTAAAAAGGCCGGGCTATTTGAGGTCTTCAGCAGGCCGGGTGGGGGGGCCATTATGCCCCCCCCCCCCCTAAGATCTCGGCCGCGGAGCGGCCGATCGCCGTGAAAAATTGCACGCATGATAAGTGAGGTGTATAGAATACAATGGGAATTTTAATTTTTTGAAAAATTCATTAATTTGCATATTTATGGTAATTTATGCAAATAAGGTCATACAATTCATATTTTTACCCATAAATCATATATTCTTCATAATGAAACGCTGGTTTTCACTACATATATTCTTTAGAGCATTTGGAATAATAATACGACAACAAAATTTGGAAGAGCCAGGTTCTTCCTTATGTTTTCTATTGTTTTTATAATTTCTTATGTATTTCTTTCTTTTTTTTACTTATGTATTTTATTGTTTTTTTTAATTTTTATTTCTAACTATAATTCAACTATTTTGAACCCCAAACAAACATATAAAATGTAAACAAGACCAAATAACCAATGATATACCTCCTTTTACGAAAACTGATATTTCCATATTTTGTACACAAATCACGAAATTGAGCAATTTTCGGGCTAACATGCATAGACAAAAGGTCACGTGACTTCGTAACGGTAGGTCCGATTTTCAAAATTTTTATTTTAAAATATGCGCAAGACCCAAAAGAAAAAAGTCACCAAGCAGCGGCGCGTCATCTTACCGCGTATTGGAGCAATACAAAAAATCGCGGAGGGGGGGGGGGGGGGGGGGGCATTATGGCCCCCCGGCCTTTTTAGGGTTAAATAAATGGCCATGTGTCATGAGGTCGCCTCCTTTTGCGTTACATGCCGATTTGGGCTTCTGCGGGACAATACGGTATTTTCGCAAACCTGAAGACGACGAGTAGTGGGGTGGTTAAGGGGTCCATGACTGCATTTTGGGGTACGATTGTTTTACTTGGCATACATACTCCTTGGATCAAAAAAAGAAAATTCGTCAAAAGAGACACTCTGTATCTATGCAAATTAGGCCTAATTTCCATAATTGATATACAGAGTGTCTCTTTGGATAAATTTTCTTCTTTTGATCCAAGGAGTTTGTATGCCAAGTAAAACAATTGTACCCCAAACTGCAGTGAACACCCATATTTTTGGCCCCTACTAGAAGAAATGACGTCATTTAGGCGAGAAATTACGTCACTTACGTTCTCTCTCGTCGTCTGGCCAATCTGAGCACTAGTTCATGCCCGATTTCTATGAGGCGCCGTTTGACAATTTATTATTTACACATATTATATGTTATATAACCATTATTTAACATATAATAACTATTATTTACATATAATGTAAGTAAATGTATCAATTTATTTGTAAATAATTTGTATACAATTTTAATTGTTTATATATAATTATAAATTCCTACTCCATTATTTATAAATAATTACAAGTCATACTATATTATTTATAAATAATTGCAATCTGCAATTGCATTATTTATATATTATTTACATTATTTATAAACAAATTATAAAACTCATCTTTATTATTTACATATAAACACAAAATACATTAATATTATTTATATATAAATGCTATTATTTATAAATAATTATATTTCATATATCATTATTTATAAATAATTGCAATTCGATACTTCATTATTTATAAATAATTCCAAGTCACAAAGCTATTATTTATAAATAATTACAATTCGAAATTTCATTATTTATAAAGAATTCCATTCTTATTTTCATAATTTATAAATAATGATTCTGGTTTAGTGCGAACCCATTATATATTAAATAATGAACACACGTCACAATTATATGTATATAAAGAAAACACGTGAAGACCCAATTCACTTATTTATAAATAATTGAAATGCGTGTTTTCGAGTTTTCTTTATATACATATACTGGTGACGCGTTTTCATTTAGGCATATTTCAGCTTTTGTTCCGGTTTAAATGGTAAGAATTGAGAAACTTATGAACTTAACATTCTCAGTACCACCATGAGAGTTCAATAAGCATTATAGATACCTCTAAATTGATATTTTGAAGCGTGTTTTCATGAATTGAAGCGAGCGCCCGTCGCCCGGTCGCAGAAAGAGTTACACTGTCCCACGTACTCACAATTGTGTCTGGTGCCGGTGCGGCGAAGCCATAGAGCTGTCTACCAAGGTGAAGCTAGCGACCAAACTCAGCAGCCAAACTCAGCAGCCAAAACCAGCAACCAAACTATCGATACCGATCATTTGGTGTTGTATCGCCAATGTGAACGCGCTCATATCGCTGTACGTACGTGTCTTCCGTACCATGCATGACTCCAACTCATTCCAACTGCGCACCAAACACACGTGCGTTCAAGTAGCGGAGGAAAGATGACGTAATTTTGTTCAGAAAAAAAAATCATAAAAACAATACTTAGGTTCTTATAATCTGTAGTTTTATGCTGGATTTGGCATTACGGTAATGCTATCTTTCAAAATAAGTCTGGATAAATCTGGTAAATAATAACTTTTGTTGATTATTAAGTGCAAAGCATGCAATCGATTTAATTTTATATTATGGGGATAATATTTACTACTTCCGTGTCAACCACACGATCCGACCAGTCGTCTCGGGAGTGGAAGGGGGTGGGGGAGAGGGGGTATAATAAAAAAAATAAATATATTAAACTATAGTTAATAATCAACAAATACAAATTTCAAGTCTGAAAGCATCCATATACAAGAATGCACTCTATAGTCTATGCGTCATTCCCTTTAAATTTCAACATCTTTATCTCGGGTTGCTACAAGATGTCCCCATCCAGATCTCTGTATTATATAATAATCAACAAATACAGGAAATTTCACGTCAAAATATTAAAGTATAGTCGGGCGCCGACGGTTTAAAGAACGCCCTGCACGGTCTGAAAGCATCCATATACAAGAATGCACACTATAGACTATGCGTCATTCCCTTTAAATTTCAACATCTTTATCTCGGGTTGCTACAAGATGTCCCCATCCAGATCTCTGTATTATATAATAATCAACAAATACAGCAAATTTCAAGTCAAAATATTAAAGTATAGTCGGGCGCCGACGGTTTAAAGGACGCCCTGCACGGTCTGAAAGCATCCATATACAAGAATGCACACTATAGTCTATGCGTCATTCCCTTTAAATTTCAACATCTTTATCTCGGGTTGCTACAAGATGTCCCCATCCAGATCTCCGTAATATATAATAATCAACAAATACAGCAAATTTCAAGTCAAAATATTAAAGTATAGTCGGGCGCCGACGGTTTAAAGGACGCCCTGCACGGTCTGAAAACATCCATATGCAAGAATGCACACTATAGACTATGCGTCATTCCCTTTAAATTTCAACATCTTTATCTCGGGTTGCTACAAGATGTCCCCATCCAGATCTCTGTATTATATAATAATCAATAAATACAGCAAATTTCAAGTCAAAATATTAAAGTATAGTCGGGCGCCGACGGTTTAAAGGACGCCATGCACGGTGTGAAAGCATCCATATACAAGAATGCACACTATAGTCTATGCGTCATTCCCTTTAAATTTCAACATCTTTATCTCGGGTTGCTACAAGATGTCCCCATCCAGATCTGTGTATTATATAATAATCAACAAATACAGCAAATTTCAAGTCAAAATATTAAAGTATAGTCGGGCGCCGACGGTTTAAAGGACGCCCTGCACGGTCTGAAAGCATCCATATACAAGAATGCACATATAGTCTATGCGTCATTCCCTTTAAATTTCAACATCTTTATCTCGGGTTGCTACAAGATGTCCCCATCCAGATCTCTGTATTATATAATAATCAACAAATACAGCAAATTTCAAGTCAAAATATTAAAGTATAGTCGGGCGGCGACGGTTTAAAGGACGCCCTGCACGGTCTGAAAGCATCCATATACAAGAATGCACACTATAGACTATGCGTCATTCCCTTTAAATTTCAACAACTTTATCTCGGGTTGCTACAAGATGTCCCCATCCAGATCTCTGTATTATATAATAATCAACAAATACAGCAAATTTCAAGTCAAAATATTAAAGTATAGTCGGGCGGCGACGGTTTAAAGGACGCCCTGCACGGTCTGAAAGCATCCATATACAAGAATGCACACTATAGACTATGCGTCATTCCCTTTAAATTTCAACAACTTTATCTCGGGTTGCTACAAGATGTCCCCATCCAGATCTCTGTATTATATAATAATCAACAAATACAGCAAATTTCAAGTCAAAATATTAAAGTATAGTCGGGCGCCGACGGTTTAAAGGACGCCCTGCACGGTCTGAAAGCATCCATATACAAGAATGCACACTATAGTCTATGCGTCATTCCCTTTAAATTTCAACATCTTTATCTCGGGTTGCTACAAGATGTCCCCATCCAGATCTCCGTAATATATAATAATCAACAAATACAGCAAATTTCAAGTCAAAATATTAAAGTATAGTCGGGCGCCGACGGTTTAAAGAACGCCCTGCACGGTCTGAAAGCATCCATATACAAGAATGCACATATAGTCTATGCGCCATTCCCTTTAAATTTCAACATCTTTATCTCGGGTTGCTACAAGATGTCCCCATCCAGATCTCTGTATTATATAATAATCAACAAATACAGCAAATTTCAAGTCAAAATATTAAAGTATAGTCGGGCGCCGACGGTTTAAAGGACGCCCTGCACGGTCTGAAAGCATCCATATACAAGAATGCACACTATAGTCTATGCGTCATTCCCTTTAAATTTCAACATCTTTATCTCGGGTTGCTACAAGATGTCCCCATCCAGATCTCTGTATTATATAATAATCAACAAATACAGCAAATTTCAAGTCAAAATATTAAAGTATAGTCGGGCGCCGCCGGTTTAAAGGACGCCATGCACGGTCTGAAAGCATCCATATACAAGAATGCACACTATAGTATATGCGTCATTCCCTTTAAATTTCAACATCTTTATCTCGGGTTACTACAAGATGTCCCCATCCAGATCTCTGTATTATGTAATAATCAATAAATACAGCAAATTTCAAGTCAAAATATTAAAGTATAGTCGGGCGCCGACGGTTTAAAGAACGCCCTGCACGGTGTGAAAGCATCCATATACAAGAATGCACATATAGTCTATGCGTCATTCCCTTTAAATTTCAACATCTTTATCTCGGGTAGCTACAAGATGTCCCCATCCAGATCTCTGTATTATATAATAATCAACAAATACAGCAAATTTCAAGTCAAAATATTAAAGTATAGTCGGGCGGCGACGGTTTAAAGGACGCCCTGCACGGTCTGAAAGCATCCATATACAAGAATGCACATATAGTCTATGCGTCATTCCCTTTAAATTTCAACATCTTTATCTCGGGTTGCTACAAGATGTCCCCATCCAGATCTCTGTATTATATAATAATCAACAAATACAGCAAATTTCAAGACAAAATATTAAAGTATAGTCGGGCGCCGACGGTTTAAAGGACGCCCTGCACGGTCTGAAAGCATCCATATACAAGAATGCACACTATAGACTATGCGTCATTCCCATTAAATTTCAACATCTTTATCTCGGGTTGCTACAAGATTCTCCCATCCAGATCTCTGTATTATATAATAATCAACAAATACAGCAAATTTCAAGTCAAAATATTAAAGTATAGTCGGGCGCCGACGGTTTAAAGGACGCCCTGCACGGTCTGAAAGCATCCATATACAAGAATGCACATGTAGTCTATGCGTCATTCCCTTTAAATTTCAACATCTTTATCTCGGGTTGCTACAAGATGTCCCCATCCAGATCTCTGTATTATATAATAATCAACAAATACAGCAAATTTCAAGTCAAAATATTAAAGTATAGTCGGGCGCCGACGGTTTAAAGGACGCCCTGCACGGTCTGAAAGCATCCATATACAAGAATGCACACTATAGTCTATGCGTCATTCCCTTTAAATTTCAACATCTTTATCTCGGGTTGCTACAAGATGTCCCCATCCAGATCTCCGTAATATATAATAATCAACAAATACAGCAAATTTCAAGTCAAAATATTAAAGTATAGTCGGGCGCCGACGATTTAAAGGACGCCCTGCACGGTCTGAAAGCATCCATATACAAGAATGCACATATAGTCTATGCGTCATTCCCTTTAAATTTCAACATCTTTATCTCGGGTTGCTACAAGATGTCCCCATCCAGATCTCTGTATTATATAATAATCAACAAATACAGCAAATTTCAAGTCAAAATATTAAAGTATAGTCGGGCGCCGACGGTTTAAAGGACGCCCTGCACGGTCTGAAAACATCCATATGCAAGAATGCACACTATAGACTATGCGTCATTCCCTTTAAATTTCAACATCTTTATCTCGGGTTGCTACAAGATGTCCCCATCCAGATCTCTGTATTATATAATAATCAATAAATACAGCAAATTTCAAGTCAAAATATTAAAGTATAGTCGGGCGCCGACGGTTTAAAGGACGCCATGCACGGTCTGAAAGCATCCATATACAAGAATGCACACTATAGTCTATGCGTCATTCCCTTTAAATTTCAACATCTTTATCTCGGGTTGCTACAAGATGTCCCCATCCAGATCTCTGTATTATATTATAATCAACAAATACAGCAAATTTCAAGTCAAAATATTAAAGTATAGTCGGGCGCCGACGGTTTAAAGGACGCCCTGCACGGTCTGAAAGCATCCATATACAAGAATGCACACTATAGACTATGCGTCATTCCCTTTAAATTTCAACAACTTTATCTCGGGTTGCTACAAGATGTCCCCATCCAGATCTCTGTATTATATAATAATCAACAAATACAGCAAATTTCAAGTCAAAATATTAAAGTATAGTCGGGCGGCGACGGTTTAAAGGACGCCCTGCACGGTCTGAAAGCATCCATATACAAGAATGCACACTATAGACTATGCGTCATTCCCTTTAAAATTCAACATCTTTATCTCGGGTTGCTACAAGATGTCCCCATCCAGATCTCTGTATTATATAATAATCAACAAATACAGCAAATTTCAAGTCAAAATATTAAAGTATAGTCGGGCGCCGACGGTTTAAAGGACGCCCTGCACGGTCTGAAAACATCCATATGCAAGAATGCACACTATAGACTATGCGTCATTCCCTTTAAATTTCAACATCTTTATCTCGGGTTGCTACAAGATGTCCCCATCCAGATCTCTGTATTATATAATAATCAACAAATACAGCAAATTTCAAGTCAAAATATTAAAGTATAGTCGGGCGCCGACGGTTTAAAGGACGCCATGCACGGTCTGAAAGCATCCATATACAAGAATGCACACTATAGTATATGCGTCATTCCCTTTAAATTTCAACATCTTTATCTCGGGTTACTACAAGATGTCCCCATCCAGATCTCTGTATTATATAATAATCAACAAATACAGCAAATTTCAAGTCAAAATATTAAAGTATAGTCGGGCGCCGACGATTTAAAGGACGCCCTGCACGGTCTGAAAGCATCCATATACAAGAATGCACATATAGTCTATGCGTCATTCCCTTTAAATTTCAACATCTTTATCTCGGGTTGCTACAAGATGTCCCCATCCAGATCTCTGTATTATATAATAATCAACAAATACAGCAAATTTCAAGTCAAAATATTAAAGTATAGTCGGGCGCCGACGGTTTAAAGAACGCCCTGCACGGTGTGAAAGCATCCATATACAAGAATGCACATATAGTCTATGCGTCATTCCCTTTAAATTTCAACATCTTTATCTCGGGTAGCTACAAGATGTCCCCATCCAGATCTCTGTATTATATAATAATCAACAAATACAGCAAATTTCAAGTCAAAATATTAAAGTATAGTCGGGCGGCGACGGTTTAAAGGACGCCCTGCACGGTCTGAAAGCATCCATATACAAGAATGCACATATAGTCTATGCGTCATTCCCTTTAAATTTCAACATCTTTATCTCGGGTTGCTACAAGATGTCCCCATCCAGATCTCTGTATTATATAATAATCAACAAATACAGCAAATTTCAAGACAAAATATTAAAGTATAGTCGGGCGCCGACGGTTTAAAGGACGCCCTGCACGGTCTGAAAGCATCCATATACAAGAATGCACACTATAGACTATGCGTCATTCCCATTAAATTTCAACATCTTTATCTCGGGTTGCTACAAGATTCTCCCATCCAGATCTCTGTATTATATAATAATCAACAAATACAGCAAATTTCAAGACAAAATATTAAAGTATAGTCGGGCGCCGACGGTTTAAAGGACGCCATGCACGGTCTGAAAGCATCCATATACAAGAATGCACACTATAGACTATGCGTCATTCCCTTTAAATTTCAACATCTTTATCTCGGGTTGCTACAAGATGTCCCCATCCAGATCTCTGTATTATATAATAATCAACAAAGACAGCAAATTTCAAGTCAAAATATTTAAGTATAGTCGGGCGGCGACGGTTTAAAGGACGCCCTGCACGGTCTGAAAGCATCCATATACAAGAATGCACACTATAGACTATGCGTCATTCCCTTTAAATTTCAACAACTTTATCTCGGGTTGCTACAAGATGTCCCCATCCAGATATCTGTATTATATAATAATCAACAAATACAGCAAATTTCAAGACAAAATATTAAAGTATAATAAATAATAATAATAAATAACATTTATAAAGCGCTTAATACATATGTTTCTAAGCGCTGTACATGAGGAAATACAAGAGTAAGATAAGAACAATTTAGAAGAAAATGATAAGTATAGAGTTTTGCACAATCCAGTGAAGTTACAAGTACAGGATATTACAATTTATATTGACATTACAATAAGTATAGTACATAAATACAATTGGGCAAACATTATAAGTGAAAGGTCAAAGTTAAGCCAGTTTCATAAATTACTGACATGATAAATTACCGGGATAACAAACACAATTTACATGATTTAACAACAAAAATTATTCGGCTTGGGTGAAAAGGTGTGTCTTGAGGAGAGATTTGAATGAGTCCAGTGTTGGGGCGTCACGAATGTGTATGGGGAGATTGTTCCAGAGTTTAGGGGCGATGACGGAGAAAGCACGGTCGCCGTAGCGTGTCCTTGTGCGGGGACCTGGAGACAGCTGGAGATGTGCGGTAGAATGGGAACGAAGTCGTCTTGTTGCAGATGAAGTAGAGGAAGATCGGAGACTAACGAGGTCCTGAAGATAAGATGGGGCCAGTTTGTGATTGATTTTGTAGACTAGGAGGAGGATTTTGAAGACGACACGGTCGTGGATCTTTAGCCAGTGAAGGGATCGGATGACAGGTGTGATGTGTTCAGATTTCTTGGTGCGTGTGATAAGTCTTGCAGCTGTGTTTTGGATGCGCTGAAGGGGTGCGATGTGTGAGTGAGGAAGACCAGCTAGAAGGCTATTACAATAGTCCAGGTGTGACGAAACGAATGCGTGAACTAGTCTTTCTGTTGCTGATTGGTCGAGGTACTTCCGGATACGCCCTATCTTCGCGATGCCCCAAGAGGCTGACCTGCTAACGTTGCGAATGTGTTGGGCGAGGGTAAGATTTTTGTCCAGAGTGACGCCGAGGTCTCGGACACAAGCGGACGACTGAACACGTTCCCCTGCCAATTCAAGAGCGGGCAATGTTCCAGATTGTGGCTTGAACTGAGATGAAACGAACAACATTTCAGTTTTTACTTCGTTGAGCTGAAGTGTGTTGTTTGCAGACCAGGTTTTTACGTCGAGTACGCAATCTTGTATTCGTCGCACAGACTCACTCCTGTCGGCGTCTTCTGCTCTCATGATCATATAGAGCTGTGTGTCATCTGCGTAGATGGTGTGCTGGATACCTCGATGTGAGTCAACAATTTGACTCAGTGGGCCAGTGTAGAGGGAAAACAGCAGGGGTCCTACGACGGAGCCTTGAGGTACACCCCATGGTAGAGCAAATGAGTCTGACGTTGATCTGTTGATGATGATCTGTTGGCTTCTATCGGTCATATATGATGCAATCCATTTGAGGGCAGTTCCCTTAATGCCATATGATGTTTTAAGGCGATCGATAAGGGTAGAGTGATCAATGGTGTCGAACGCGGACGAAAAGTCAAGGAGAACCAAACTGGCTTCGAGTCCGTTATCAACAGCAATCAATATATCGTTGATCACTTTAATTAAGGCCGTCTCCGTTGAATGGAAATGCCTGTAGGCCGATTGATTTCTTGGGAATAGGTTGTTTTCCTCCAAGTAGATCCTCAGTTGTGCCGCTACAGCCTTTTCAAGGACTTTGCAGAGGAAAGGGAGGTTGGCAACTGGTCTGTAGTTCTTGTAGTCGTTATTGTCCAATGAAGGCTTCTTGAGAAGCGGTGTGACTAGAGATGTTTTGAAGCTCTCTGGAACTTCACCGGTCGTAAGTGACATGTTGATAATTTGTGTGATGACAGGTAGAAGTTCGTCGATGCAAGTCATCACCAGGCGAGACGGAAGAGGGTCTAAGTTGCATGTCTTCGGTTTGAGTTTCTTGATGAGTTCTTGGACTTGGCTTATTGAAACCTGGTGGAACGCACTAAAGGATGCCCCACTGTCCGAAGAACGGGTAGATGGTATGTCAGGATCCGGATGGTTGGCAGAAGAATCTTGAGTTCTCGAAACAATTCTGCTGATTTTGTCGTGGAAGTATTCTCCGAAATCATTCGCGAGCCCAACATCGGATTGATGATCTGGGTAGACTGTATCCTGGTTGGGACAAGTCAATCTCTTGACTATTTTGAACAGTTCTTTACTGTCTGCATTTGCTATCTCGGTCTTCAAATGATTTGACTTCGATTCAGTGAGGGCAGTGTAGTATGACACACATGCTTCTTGGTATAGGTGTTTGTCGATGGAAAGACCCGATTTTACCATCTGTCGTTCTACACGGCGTCTGTTTCTCTTGGCATCTCTAATCTCCTCTGTGTACCATGGAGATGTCGGTCTGACCGTGACAGTCTTGGTCAGTATCGGGGCGTGCTTGTCGAGAAGTTCTTCCATGGTCTTGTTATAACGATCCACGGCTTCGGAAACATGCGCAGATTCCACGGTTTAAAGGACGCCATGCACGGTCTGAAAGCATCCATATACAAGAATGCACACTATAGACTATGCGTCATTCCCTTTAAATTTCAACATCTTTATCTCGGGTTGCTACAAGATGTCCCCATCCAGATTTCTGTATTATATAATAATCAACAAATACAGCAAATTTCAAGATAAAATATTAAAGATATAGTCGGGCGCCGACGGTTTAAAGGACGCCCTGCACGGTCTGAAAGCATCCATATACAAGAATGCACACTATAGACTATGCGTCATTCCCTTTAAAGGAACTACAGCGTCTAGATGGCCTAATTTTCACAATGTGGCTCTCTATATGTAATTTTTCCCGAAGAAAAAGAATTTGGCAGTAATTTCTCATGAAATCAATCAATTTTGGGGTAATTAGTAAATATCTAGTTGTCCTGGGAACGCCCCTTTTAAATCGCCAAAATGTGACGTCATCTAAAGAACGGTCTAATGAACTAAAGTCTGTAGATGACGCGTCATGACGTAAGCCAATCAATTGTCAATCACATGTCAATCACGCTGCTGATTCCGGAACCTAAATGTGGGTGGGGCGTAAAATGGCTGCTAAGTGAGATTTGGCATCAGAAAACTAGTCTTAAATCACTACTGTGTTTATTTTCATAGATTTTTTTTCGGCAAACCTATGTTTCAAGTCATCAACTACGGAATAAGTGTCAAAGTACGTTGTATTCTGTAGGTCCTTTAAATTTCAACATCTTTATCTCGGGTTGCTACAAGATATCCCCATCCAGATCTCTGTATTATATAATAATCAACAAATACAGCAAATTTCAAGTCAAAATATTAAAGTATAGTCGGGCGCCGACGGTTTAAAGGACGCTCCGAACGGTCTGAAAGCATCCATATACAAGAATGCACACAGACTATGCGTCATTCCCTTTAAATTTCAACATCTTTATCTCGGGTTGCTACAAGATGTCCCCATCCAGATCTCTGTATTATATAATAATCAACAAATACAGCAAATTTCATGTCAAAAATATTAAAGTTGATTTCTAGCGGTTCACTCTTACCTTGTTTCAATCTCATTAACAATAAAAGCATGGAACCGGTTTCGGTTCTTCACATTTCGATTTCGTTCAAAAGATATTTACGATTGAATTGTAGGACATTTCACACCAATACACAATTTATTGACCACGCATCACTTTTTGCACTTGTCAACAAAGTTACTAGATCCCTTTAATGGGACAGTTCATTTTTTGTATAACTTTTTATTATAATCGTTAGGTTTTTGTTTGGAAAATAAGGAAGATAAACAAAATACCATGCTCCTCTACTTGGAACATTATTCAGATTGGCCACTAAACATCTAAACATGTTTATAGCTATGACATCCCAAGGGATATCAAGTAGTAAGGGGCTACAAGGACAAAGTTATCCGACGAACGTTAGACGACCTCACTTTATCCCACCCACTCTGTGGCCTTCGACATATTTTACACGTGGTGTTTCATGTTGTTGTTTGGTGGCAATCAATCAAATGTGACTGTTGTTGCCAATAAAATTTGTATTAATTCATTATTCATATATTTTAAAAATATTATAACATTTTATAAATCATCCCAAAAAATTGCTATGGCACCGCTATAAGTATCGCGATACTTTTTGGTTCTCCAACATAGAGACTCCCGCTACTTATGTGGAGTTAGACTTCTTTTATTGTAATCAAAATTATTATCTTACAACACTTAATTATAATACAGTCAAACCTGTCATTCAGCGACCACTCAAGGGACCGGCGAAAAGCGGTCGCTATAGACAGTTGGTCGCATTAGACAGGATGGCGGCCATTTTGAATTTATGGTCGCATATCGTGACTATATTATGCACATGTGTAATTAATTGACATCTGTACACGCACTTTTCGATAGTTAGTTAGATTTAGTATTTGAATTGAAATTATATATCAATGGCGTTATATTTAGAATCATATTAAATGTTTGTATTATCTTTCAAGTGAAATTGAAAATACAAAATGTGTCAATGTGCCATTTATTATGTGTTTCATCATGACAGTATCAGCTACGCTTATGCACAGTATAGTTTTCTATAGAATTCTGAAGTAAAAATGGAAAATGCAACATGCAAAATGGTCGCAACAAGCGCAAGGATTATCATGAAAAGAATGAGAAAAACTCCGCCTCGGCGATTAAAATGTATTAGTGATGTTGTGATGTATTGTCTAATGACTAATGATGTATTGTCTAATGACTAATGATGTATTGTCTAAATTTTGTCTATTTGCAATGGTCAGTATAGTGTCTTTGTTCAACGCATTTCTGTATCAGCACCAGGTACTGAAGAGCTTAAATATTCTTTGTTTATGAATTGAAGCACTTTTTGTCGGTAATTTAGCGTCTGTCTGAAGTTCATTGTCCTTTTAAAAGCTTGTTATTTGCATTGACCTGCTTAAAATTGGAGAATTGAGGGACCAGAGGCAACAGATTTGATGCCTTGGTCGCTCAAGTGCCAATGTTGTGGTCGCTATACACAGATTTATATGTGTGTCGGGACCCGAATAGGGTGGTCGCTGGTCGCGTTAGGCAGGTGGTCGCATTACGCAGGTCGCTTAACACATGATTTTTCACGGGAGGACCAGAGAGCGGTCGTTATGAGCAGGTGGTCACTATAGACAGGTGGTCGCATTGGCAGGTTTGACTGTAGTAACACAGCAAAACAAAACAAAAACATTTATTCATAAATAAACACTACTTTAGCGCTACTATAGGTTTTCCCGGCCAATTTCCCACATTACGCGCCCAAATTCGTTTTGTGTGCATTCAATTTCGTCAAATTGCCGTGGAAGAGTCGCTTTGGTCATTCAAATTCATATTCCGAGCATGCATATTCGTATATGGGCACCCAAATTTCAAATCGCACACTTCAAATTCGCAAATGGGCATTCGATTTCATCATTGGGCGCTATTTTCAACAAATGGGCATTCAATTTAATACGGCAAGCTTGACAATCGCTCGTTTGTGCATTCAATTTCGTCAATGGGTGACCAATGTCCATAAATGCTCATTCAATTTAAGTTCCACAAAAAAACATCCATATTTATTTATACAACCACATACAAAGTTACGCACATAATATATAGGCATACCTAGGGGGGAGGGTTAGGGGTTCAACCCCCCGGTCTCGACTGTCATTATCGCTGGTCTCGGGCCTCGAAAAGTGCGCATAGCACTGGTCTCGGCCTAAAAAAATGTCGAAAAGTACCGGCCTCGGCTTTGAAAATTTCCTACGACTACCCCCCCCCCCCCCCCCCCCCCCACACACACACATACACACACACACACACAACCCCCTCACAGGTTTCTCAAGCACTGGGTCTTGGTCTCGACCTCGAAAATTGTGGACCGGACCTGGTCTCGGTCTTGAAAATGTCGTAAATTCGCGGTGTCGACTTCGGAAATCTTCTACGACTACCACCACCCCCCGCTGACAGAATTTTTTTCTGAAGAAATAACCCCCCCCCCCCCCCCCCCCTTGAACAAATCCTGGGTTCGTTACTGGTTACGCTCACATAAACACACGCACACACATTCACCTTTTATCTTACATAGTCTCAACCATTATTTCATCAGGCTATATTTTTCATTTTTTAGATGTACTTTTCAACATTGAATCTTCACTTTTCGTTATTCCTCGGTCACATTTGTCTAGATCTGTTTGATGTTCAATTATGTAATATGTATTTTCTTATTTTTACATTCATTCGTTCATCATCTTGTCTTAACTTTATCATCATGCGAGTTCATAATGTAATTTCATCACATGATGTTATTTGTCATGTGATCGTTATTGTATCATACTTTTTGTTCACCATTTTGTATTTTTATTTCCATCATGCTTTCTATATCATACATGTACCACGATGTTAAATAACATGTCCACTGCACATTTTTAATTTGAATGCCAATGTAATGAACTTGTTTGCCTATGCGCGAATTCGAATAACCGAAATTACACCCGAGACTGCTAGAGATGAAATTGAATGCCCATTGACGAAAATCAGTGCCTATCTCTTACAATAGAATGGCGCAAGTGTGAAATTGGTCGCTCTGTTTCTCAATATGAATGACCAAAAACGATTTTGAATGACGATATGTCGATCCAAGCGTGGATTAGACGAAATTGAATGCTGCTTATATGAAATTGCATGAGAAAATAGCAAAATTGACCGGGAAAACCTATAATACACCGTGTCCCAGAAAAAACGAAACCGGGTTTCATGGCAGAAATTTTATGTTATAATGAATAATTTCCTTGATGATATATATATGTCTGAAAAGCTACGTGTCTCTTCGTTTATTTGATATACAACTTATGGCACATAATTCACGCATGACTGAATTAGAACGATAGAAAGTGGTGTTACCAAAATTCAATTTGCGCGCAGAAATTGCAAGTTTGGGTGAGGTTTTGGGGAGAGTTTTAAGAGTAGTAAACGTACTTATTTTGAAAAAGGACAGACACCGCATGAAAATTCATAATTCTATCTTTTATATGACACCTCATGATTAAAAAATAAATTATATATGCCAGAGAACGAATACAATGAAAACATGCTTGATTCCAGCCCAAATGAGTAACTTTCCTGACCTAGCCTGTTTCCTGATCCCTATGTTTGTGTAAATTCACTCATGCATCAACGTCCATTGTCAGCTGCTAGTCAGGAAAGCTGAGCGACTTCTTACTCAACTTTCACTCATTCGGGCAGAAATCAGGCATGTTTTCATTGTACTCGTTCTCTGGCATAAATCATTTATGTTTTTTAGCATGAGGTGTCATGTAAAAGATAAAAATATGAACTTTTATGTGGTGTTTGTCCTTTTTAAAAATAAGTACGTTTAATACTCTTAAAACTCACCCAAACTTCAAATTTATGCGTGCAAATTGAATATTGGTAACACCACTTTCCATTGTTCTAATTCAGTCATGCTTGAAGTATGTGTCATAAGTTGCACATCACATGAAAGAAGAGACACAGATCTTTCCAGGCATATATATATCATCAATTAAATTATTCATTTTGACAGAAAATTTCTGCCATGAAACCCGGTTTCGTTTTTTCTGGGACACGGTGTACAATATCGTGATATTCTTTTCTCTTTTTTTTCTTCTTCATAATAATACTAACTCCTAACAACTTTGTACAAACATTTCGTGGCCTCATTTTGTGCATGTTATTACAAAGACTTTATATATGATACAATTGTCTACTTTTTTGTTCAGTTCACTTAGAAACTAAGTAGTCATAATACATGTGGGAATAACAGACACCCAACAAAATAAATCAAGACAATGCATGTTTAAGACGCACTGCTTATAGTGCTTTTATCGGGTGCGGTTCGTTATTCCGAAGGTTCGTTATTCCGAACACGCAAATTTCCTATACCTGAGTGATCGTTAATCCGAAAATGAAATAGGGTTCGTTAATCCGAACATTTGTTGCATTATTCCGAAGGTTCGTTATTCCGAAGGTTCGTTATTCCGAAGGTTCATTATTCCGAAGGTTCGCTATTCCTAAAATGAAATTGGGTTCGTTATTCCGAAGGTTCGTTATTCCGAAGGTCCGTTATTCCGAGGGTTCGTTATTCCGAAGGTTCACTATTCCTAAAATGAAATCGGGTTCGTTAATCCGAAAATGAATTTGGGTTTGTTAAAATGCTATAATTTCATATAAAGAGATAAAATAAACTTAAATGTTTGATTGGTCTGGCCGGTTACAGTCCGTTATTCCGAAGGTTCGTTATTTCGAAGGTTCAGTTATTCCGAAGGTTCGTTATTCCGAAGGTTCGTTATTCCGAAGGTTCGTTATTCCGAAGGTTCGTTATTCCGTAGGTTCGTTATTCCGAAGGTTCGTTATTCCGAAGGTTCGTTATTCCGAAGGTTCGTTGATCCGAAAATAAAATCGGGTTCGTTATTCCGAAGGTTCGTTATTCCGAAGGTTCGTTGATCCGAAAATAAAATCGGGTTCGTTATTCCGAAAATTAAATCGGGCTTGTTATAATACTATAGTTTGTGTTTTGTTTATTTAATTTACAGCCTGCATTAAGCATACCCCTCCCCCTTTCCCTCCCTTGGCCAGACCAATCAAACATTTAAGTTTATTTTATCTCTTTATATGAAATTATAGCATTATAACAAACCCAAATTCATTTTCGGATTAACAAACCCGATTTCATTTTAGGAATAGCGAACCTTCGGAATAACGAACCCTCGGAATAACGGACCTTCGGAATAACGAACCTTCGGAATAACGAACCCGATTTCATTTTAGGAATAGCGAACCTTCGGAATAACGAACCTTTGGAATAATGCAACAAATGTTCGGATTAACGAACCCTATTTCATTTTCGGATTAACGATCACTCAGGTATAGGAAATTTGCGTGTTCGGAATAACGAACCTTCGGAATAACGAACCTTCGGAATAACGAACCGCACCCATTTTAGTAACCATTAGCTGCACAATTATATTGCAAACTAATAGTTATAACTCCACCATGCTCTACAGGAATACAAAATTACAAATGACTAAGTAAAAAGTATGTTATTATTCAAACAGAGCCGTTAAAACTCCAGAGGGCGCTCTCTAAACACTCATCGGTTTCAACCATTTTAAACAAGATAATGTGCATGTGATGATTTGTTGAAATAATGATTAGATAGAGAGATAATCAACTTAAAGGGTACCACCACCCAAAAATAATATTCTTATTATAGAAAGGTAACATCTTTAGTATTCCATTCCTTCAACAAGTTCACAAAAATATGTTTCCAGAAAAAAAATATATAATTGGAAAACGCATCACCATGATCACCATTCTCAACCATGCGTTCATGCGGTCTGAATTGCGTAGACTATATGTGTGCTGAGCCAGATGGCTCTGTGCAGAGCGAACGAATCATCCGGGATTCTATTGACGTGGTACGCGTGCAAACATTGGCGCACTCGCAAATGCTTGGCCCGTGTGGAACCAGGAAATAGCAGTGGTTCCGTAAGTGGTGGAAATTAATTGCTTTGTTTATGAATTACGCAACCCTTTGAAAAATGTTGGGTATCTATTTGATATCACAAAACGGTACCAAAACATATAATAATGTGTTGTCCTTTGCCTGGTGGTCCCCTTTAACATTTTTAAACGGCTGGTTCTAAATTATAGAATACATGTGGGGCCCCATAAATATCACAAATGGTTATGTTTAAAACTTTATGGATATTTCACCCATTTCTGAACCGATTTTGATCAAATAAAACTTATTCTGTCATTAAAATTGTATGCACTTTCGAATTTGACACTCAGTTTTTCATTATCTCACAAAAAAAATGTATTGTGTGTAGCGCCCTCTATACCAAAACTCAGCTACCCCCTTAAAGTGTTAATTGGTTCTGGCTATGAACCACGAATATTAATAATCATATTCTCCAAAATTAATTACTTACCATCGACAAGTAAATGTACCTATGATAACAAAAAGCATAGGCGCCGCAAGTGGAGGCCAGGGGGCGGCCACCCCCCTCTCCTCCAATCCAAAAAGTGTGGGGGGGGGGCAAAACGCGTTTTTGCCCCGCCCCCCCCCCCCCCCCAGAAAAAAAGTATAAGCTAAAGGGGGTTTTACACCGGGCCCTGCGTAGAGTTGCGTAGAGTTGCGTAGTGTTGCGTACCGACTACGCCGAGTGTACGCTGGCCTACGCAACTCTACGCAACTCTACGCTGAGGTACGCAGAGGGGTACGCGAGATGGACGCAAAAAATTAAACATGTTTATTTTTTTTCGCGTACTGTCTGCGTAGACAATGAACGCAGAAAGTACGCAAGTCTACGCAACACTACGCTACTGTACGCCATGCCAACGCAAGTCTACGCAACACTACGCTACTGTACGCCATGCCCACGCAATAGTACGCTGCCCTCACTACGCCAGTCCGACGAAACATCTACTCGCGGCCCCTACGAGCGTTAATTGCCGAAGAATGTTTTTTGTTCTCGAATACGCGGGGAATACGCAGCCTATTTTGGCGTACTCGGTACGCCACACTACGCAACTCTACGCAAATCCGGTGTAAAAGGGGCTTTAGACTTGTTAATTCTAATGTTCAAAAGTTTTCGCTGCACGCTTCGCGCGCGAACATAATTATCTCAATTTGTCCTGTAACTTGCGTGTGGTCTGGGGGTGAGTAGGCCTACCCTTATTCTGTACCGGGCCACGTATAGTTCCCGTGTAAGCTGCGGGGCCACGTATAGTTCCCGTGTAAGCTGCGTTTCCATTATATCGAATTTCCGCGACGAATTGGTTTTTTCGCAGCGAATTATTGAAAAAATCGCTTTGAGGAGCGATTTAAAAAATTCGTTTGTGAATATTCGCCATGTTATATGAATAATATTTTATGAATAATATATAAATAATACTGATTTGGTCAGTGCTAATGTTCTCGGCGGATATTCGCCGCGGAAATTCGCTCTAATGGAAACGCAGCTGTAGGCTGGCATTGCTCTGGCTGATTGTGTGACGTGCAACAAATTGCACCATTTCAAGTATATATATGCAATGTATTCACCGTACGAGGGGGATAGCCCCTTCCGAAACCTCCCCCTCTGGCTCTGCCCCAGCTCGCTCTGGACGCATTCTCGAAAAATGTTCGTCGCTTAAGATTTTTAGAGATCCTTCGAAAATATGTTGAGGCCGAGACCAAGATCCGTCAAAATTTCAAGGCCGAGCAGGGGCAAGGGGGGCGGTCGCCCCCCCAATGAAAATATTGGGGGGGGGGGGGGCGAACATATCATTTCGCCCCCCAATAATTCCGAAAATGAGGAAGAACAAAATCAAGTGACATAATGCCAAAGAGGGGAAAGACACATTTATCAATAATTAATCTTCAAAATAGCCGTTTTCTAGTTTGAAAAGGACTGTAAATCTCTTTTTTGCCGCGCGCTTCGCGCGCATACAGTTTATCATATTGCAAGTTTCATTTTGGTTGCGGGAACTCACATTTCGAAATGTGTTGGGGCAGTGTAATTTCTCAAAAGCTCACCTCAAACGAAGTTAATTAAACCCTCATCTACATCTTTCAGTCAATTCGGTCCATATGCGCTGAACGCAAATTATTGGAATAATTATCATGTCCCCCTACATTTGAAAGTGGTGAAGATTGTCCCCCTCCCTTTGTCATTATGTATGTTTGGTTCCATACTTATATACTTCATATTACGTGAAATTTCTGTCTCGGATGGCACCAAATCGCACAATTCACGCCCAAAAATACAAAAGCTCCCTACTGTGGGAGGGGGACACCCCCTCCCACACCCTCCCCCGCTCGGTCGCTTCGCTTCCTAGCAATGTCTCCCCTCCAGTTTTGAGAAGTTGTTGACGCCCTTGCTTAGTTTCATGGGAGCCCAATGCCCTAGACTATATCGATGGCTCTATAGTATACAGGATCACGTGGATCCACTTCATGCAAGGCTCAATCTTTTTCTCGCTATATGCCCTTTAACAATACGTCATGAGTATAGGCTCACTATTTTATACAATTTTAACACACATGATCTTGATAGGGGTTGCAAATGTCTGAAATTTAAAAGCTTCCGGGGGCTCCGCTCCCTGGACCCCCATTATTGTCCCCAAATGTGGGTGCCCCCCAAAAATCAGGTCTTCGAGCCATCAAGACACTTTCAATGAGCGCATAATACAACTTCCGGGCATGCCAATGTGGGGCTTTTAGCTCTCTCAGTGGTCACTCTGGAATTTTTTTTTTCAAATTTCGCCCCCCCAATATCAAAAACGGATCGACGCCCCTGAGGCCGAGATCAGGAACCACTTGGTTTTCGGGGGCCAAGACCATTGGTCATGGTGGTCGAGACCACTACAAATTGGCCTCGATACCACAAATAGGATAGTTGAGTTCTGGTAAGGAGAGTACAGTTTTGGTGAAACTGAATTTTAGTAACCAAAACCTGCATCATTACATTACAAACGAATAATTATAACTAGAAAGGAACACAAAATTACAAATGACGTAGTAAAGATCATGTTATCATTCAAAAAGAGCCGTTAAAACGTAAGAGGGCGCTCTCTAAACACTCATCGGTTTAAACCATTTTGAATAAAATATTGTACATGTGATGTTTTGCTGAAATAGTGATTAGATAGAGAAATAACCAACAACTATTTAAATACCTATTTTGTAACTTTTTGAAAAGAGGAAGCATTTAAAAAAAATAATTAACGGCTGGTTCAAAATTCTCTAATAAACCTGGGGTCCCAGCTTTATCATTGTTTATTACAAATTGTTATATTTATGGATATTTCAGCCGTCTCTGAACCGATTTTGATCAAAGAAAGATGATTTTATTATTTAAATATTATGCTCTTTCAAATTTTACACTCAGTTTTTCATTACCTCACCAAACAAATAAGTGGTCTAGCGCCCTCTCTACCAAAACTCAACTATCCTTTTAAATTGTTTTAACTACAGGAAAACATCGGTATTATTTTTCTATCGTATTTATATAAATTTAAAAAGGATAATGCAATTTGTTTCTATATTGACGTGACTTTAATTAAGGTAAAAGTGTACGATAAAGAAATAATATACAAATGAAATTTCGATTGTAGTCTTTAAACCGTCGGCGCCCAACTATATTTTAATATTTTGACGTGAAAGTTGCAGTATTTGTTGATTATTATATAATACAGAGATCTGGATGGGGACATCTTGTAGCAACCCGAAATACAGATGTTGAAATTTAAAGGGAATGACGCATAGTCTATAGTGTGCATTCTTGTATATGGATGCTTTCAGACCGTGCATGGCGTCCTTTAAACCGTCGGTGCCCAACTATAATTTAATATTTTGACTTGAAATTTGCTGTATTTGTTGATTATTATATAATACAGAGATCTGGATGGGAACATCTTGTAGCAACCCGAGATAAAGATGCTGAAATCTAAAGGGAATGACGCATAGTCTATAGTGTGCATTATTGTATATGGATGCTTTCAGACCGTGCAGGGCGTCCTTTAAACCGTCGGCGCCCGACTATACTTTAATATTTTGACGTGAAAGTTGCAGTATTTGTTGATTATTATATAATACAGAGATCTGGATGGGGATATCTTGTAACAACCCGAGATAAAGATGTTGAAATTTAAAGGGAATGACGCATAGTCTATAGTGTGCATTCTTGTATATGGATGCTTTCAGACCGTGCATGGCGTCCTTTAAACCGTCGGTGCCCAACTATACTTTAATATTTTGACTTGAAATTTGCTGTATTTGTTGATTATTATATAATACAGAAATCTCGATGGGAACATCTTGTAGCAACCCGAGATAAAGATGCTGAAATTTAAAGGGAATGACGCATAGTCTATAGTGTGCATTATTGTATATGGATGCTTTCAGACCGTGCATGGCGTCCTTTAAACCGTCGGCGCCCGACTATACTTTAATATGTTGACTTGAAATTTGCTGTATTTGATGATTATAATATAATACAGAGATCTGGATGGGGACATCTTGTAGCAACCCGAGATAAAGATGTTGAAATTTAAAGGGAATGACGCATAGACTATAGTGTGCATTCTTGTATATGGATGCTTTCAGACCGTGCATGGCGTCCTTTAAACCGTCGGCGCCCGACTATACTTTAATATTTTGACTTGAAATTTGCTGTATTTGTTGATTATAATATAATACAGAGATCTGGATGGGGACATCTTGTAGCAACCCGACATAAAGATGTTGAAATTTAAAGGGAATGACGCATAGTCTATAGTGTGCATTATTGTATATGGATGCTTTCAGACCGTGCAGGGCGTCCTTTAAACTGTGGGCGCCCGACTATACTTTGAATTTTGACTTGAATTTTGCTGTATTTGTTGATTATTATATAATACAGAGATTTGGATGGGAACATATTGTAGCAACCCGAGATAAAGATGTTGAAATTTAAAGGGACTGACGCATAGTATATAGTGTGCATTCTTGTATATGGATGCTTTCAGACCGTGCAGGGAGTCCTTTAAACTGTGGGCGCCCGACTATACTTTAATATTTTGACTTGAAATTTGCTGTATTTGTTGTTATTATATCATACAGAGATCTGGATGGGAACATCTTGTAGCAACCCGAGATAAAGATGCTGAAATTTAAAGGAAATGACGCATAGACTATAGTGTGCATTATTGTATATGGATGCTTTCAGACCGTGCAGGGCGTCCTTTAAACTGTGGGCGCCCGACTATACTTTGAATTTTGACTTGAATTTTGCTGTATTTGTTGATTATTATATAATACAGAGATTTGGATGGGAACATATTGTAGCAACCCGAGATAAAGATGTTGAAATTTAAAGGGAATGACGCATAGTATATAGTGTGCATTCTTGTATATGGATGCTTTCAGACCGTGCAGGGAGTCCTTTAAACCATCGGCGCCCGACTATACTTTAATATTTTGACTTGAAATTTGCTGTATTTGTTGTTATTATATCATACAGAGATTTGGATGGGAACATATTGTAGCAACCCGAGATAAAGATGTTGAAATTTAAAGGGACTGACGCATAGTATATAGTGTGCATTCTTGTATATGGATGCTTTCAGACCGTGCAGGGAGTCCTTTAAACCATCGGCGCCCGACTATACTTTAATATTTTGACTTGAAATTTGCTGTATTTGTTGTTATTATATCATACAGAGATCTGGATGGGAACATCTTGTAGCAACCCGAGATAAAGATGCTGAAATTTAAAGGAAATGACGCATAGACTATAGTGTGCATTATTGTATATGGATGCTTTCAGACCGTGCAGGGCGTCCTTTAAACTGTGGGCGCCCGACTATACTTTGAATTTTGACTTGAATTTTGCTGTATTTGTTGATTATTATATAATACAGAGATTTGGATGGGAACATATTGTAGCAACCCGAGATAAAGATGTTGAAATTTAAAGGGAATGACGCATAGTATATAGTGTGCATTCTTGTATATGGATGCTTTCAGACCGTGCAGGGAGTCCTTTAAACCATCGGCGCCCGACTATACTTTAATATTTTGACTTGAAATTTGCTGTATTTGTTGTTATTATATCATACAGAGATCTGGATGGGAACATCTTGTAGCAACCCGAGATAAAGATGCTGAAATTTAAAGGGAATGACGCATAGACTATAGTGTGCATTCTTGTATATGGATGCTTTCAGACCGTGCATGGCGTCCTTTAAACCACCGGCGCCCGACTATACTTTAATATTTTGACTTGAAATTTGCTGTATTTGTTGATTATAATATAATACAGAGATCTGGATGGGGACATCTTGTAGCAACCCGACATAAAGATGTTGAAATTTAAAGGGAATGACGCATAGTCTATAGTGTGCATTCTTGTATATGGATGCTTTCAGACCGTGCAGAGCGTCCTTTAAACCGTCGGCGCCCGACTATACTTTAATATTTTGACTTGAAATTTGCTGTATTTGTTGATTATAATATAATACAGAGATCTGGATGGGGACATCTTGTAGCAACCCGACATAAAGATGTTGAAATTTAAAGAGAATGACGCATAGTCTATAGTGTGCATTCTTGTATATGGATGCTTTCAGACCGTGCATGGCGTCCTTTAAACCGTCGGCGCCCGACTATACTTTAATATTTTGACTTGAAATTTGCTGTATTTGTTGATTATAATATAATACAGAGATCTGGATGGGGACATCTTGTAGCAACCCGAGATAAAGATGTTGAAATTTAAAGGGAATGACGCATAGACTATAGTGTGCATTATTGTATATGGATGATTTCAGACCGTGTAGGGCGTCCTTTAAACTGACACCACCTAGTTATAGTTTAATATTTTGTCGTGAAATCTTCTGTATTTTGTTGATTATTATAGTACAAACATCTAGGATGGGACAGTTTGTTCTACCAAACATATACTAATCACGCATTTCCTATATGATAGAATGTATGAATGCCTTCAGACCATGCAGGGTGTCCCTTTAAACCGTCGCCCCCTCCCCCCCCCCCCCCCCTACAATATTTTGACTTGAAATTTGCTGATTTTGTTGATTATACCCCCCCCCCCCCCGCCCTCCCCCACCTGTGACCCCGCCCCCGTCGCCCCTCCCCCCCCCCCCCCCGTACAATATTTTGACTTGAAATTTGCTGATTTTGTTGATTATACCCCCCCCCCCCCCCCCGCCCTCCCCCACCTGTGACCCCGCCCCCGATACGACTGGTCGGATCGTGCGGTTGACACGCTTACTGAATGGAGTGTGTGTTTGTGTACGCAGTTGGAGTCATTCTTCAATGGTACCACGTATCGTACGCACAAGCATAATCGAGAAAGTAACAGCGATATGAGCGCGTTCACATTGGTGTTACAATACCAAATGATCGGTATCGATCGTTTGGTTGCTGGTTTTGGCTGCTGAGTTTGGCTGCTGAGTTTGGTCGCTAGCTTCACCTTGGTGAGCTACATATGTGTGAAGCACACAAAGATCTGCGTGACAATTTGTAGTCACAACTCAATCTACTTTCAATCTGTTGCATGCAATATCGAGATGAATAAATAAATCAAACTAACGAATTAGGGAAAGATTAAGTATTATCTGGTGTGATCAAGACAGATTAATCTGATAAAATTCCGATCTGGGCCACATTTTATAGTTCTAGCTTCTCTTGCATCCCTTCTCAACATTTGTTTGTGTTCGTTGCTTGATGTTTTAGTGGCTTTGAATTATGATATTTAATAACT